>JAPYYT010001683.1:0-30362 GCA_030522565.1 Ceratosolen corneri | reverse complement strand
GGGGGGTGCCGTGGGGGGGGGGGGGGACTTTGTGCCTGCAGTCATAACAGTGACGTCTTGGGGGGGTACAGGTCGCGGCAGGGTCCTCGTCCTGGTGAGGGTGCCCATGCCTGGGCCTAGAGCGATGGGCGCGCCAAGGTTGTTCACACCCATTAGGAGGTTTGTTCCATGGCTGCCGAAATTGTTTCCCTGCTTCTGGTTGTTTTGGTGTTGTTGAAGCTGTTGCTGATGGTGATGAGCGGAGGCTGGACTCAGCGAGGGGTAGTAGGCACCCGGGCCCGGACCCTCCAGAATCGTTGAGGTTGGAACCCGGCTCGGGTTTACTTCATATCCCATGAAGCGGCCACTCTCCATTTCCACGCTGTAAAAGTTTACGTCGGAGGGTGGGGCAGGGCTCGGGTTGCCGATGTAGCTCGATTTGGAGGCTGTGCAAATAAATACGTTTTCGTAAAAGAAAAAATTTTTTTTCGTTCGTATTTCGTAAGTGCCAGATACACTAATAGACTCGGAAAGTACATAATTGTCAATAGAAGTAGAGCCATTTCTTTGCATTGAATAAGTGTACGGGCATATGCTTTTTCATGTTATCAATCTGTTTTAATTCTTTACATTTAATTTTCGATTTCACGTACAATTTACGTTTTATATTGATTAAAAAATGTGTAGTTTTTAATTGGCCAAGAGTTAATAAAAAGTCATTGAAAGACCTTTCAGTGATTTCTACTCAATTTACTGAATAAAAGTTATTGTTAAAAATATAATAAAAAATAGTTAGATTATTCGTGTCTTGTAGTTATATTTAGTTTATAACAGACATACCATTTACATGCTCTCAAAAATTACTTAAGGACATAGATTTTTTTTTAAAGCTCACAAAGAAAATAGTAATAGGACATAAAAATATATCATTAAATAATGAAAATATTATATTGTAGTATGTTATTATAGTGTTTGAATGTATAATTAGAAATTACAAATTTTGCCATACGTCGAATTGAATCTAGAAAATGCAATTTTAATTGAAAATAAAAAATCTTCAAAAATATAGATTTATAACTTCAAAAATATGTATCTGCATGTCTACGCAAGAAACAATATGCATTTAATTCATACATTTACACAATACCTCCATATTGATAACTTGTAATTTTAAATGTAAGGCTTTGGCAAATATTAAGAGTTAAGCATTAACGATTAATATCTTAAAATATCTTAAAATATTTTTAATTATTACTTTTAAAAATAAATAAGAACATTTAAATTAATTATTACTAGTGATAATATTATTACTACAGTTGATTATCTCAATAAGTATGGTGTATCTTTTTTAACATTTTCTTGACATGATCATTGTAAAATAATGTTTGTAAGAAATAATATTTACAAAAACAAACATGCAAAAATTATAGTGAAAAACCTCAGAAGCCTAATATATCAGCTCGTGTGCTTCTCATTTTTGTTACCTCATAATACTTCTTCTGAATTAACGAAGTAAGTTGCTCAATTCTTTTCTTTCTCATACTCTGTTTACTACTACATATTTTTATAAAAATGTGTATGATAAAAGGTATTCATTAGTTATCCATTCCATTTATAATTAATGGTGCTCTTTAATACTTTTATTACTATTTAATAATATTTTTGTTTATTCTTTCATTGATTGAATTATTATTAAACCTTTTTTTTTATAACGTTTTCATTTATAAATAATTCAAAAGAGAAAAACTAAATGTATTCAAATTTTATTTTTGACTAATGTATATGCACTATGGACCCTACATATGTACAAACAGTACAGTATATATATATGCACAAATGTGTATATGTGTGCACAAATGTGTATATATACAGACTCAAAATGTATACATATGCACGTAAATTATTATAAATGCATTAATTTTTTTCACTACTAAATATAAATTTTGTCGTAATGTATTTTATAAACTGTATTATATAATAATTTTATTTTAGTTATTGTATATTTATAGTAAATTTATAGTACTGAGTGAAATTCAAATTAGAAAATGTAGTCAAATGTATTGTTAAAACAAATTAGCCGTCGAAAATGTAATGTAATATGTAATTTGTCGCGTTTTTCAAGTGCCATTGATTGCACGGTGAACTGTTGATCATATTGTGCTCATCGAAATTGATATAAACGTATGATAAAACAATGAATCAACAGTTACATTCAAGGAATAGAGGGGATGGGTAGCACTGGCCACATCAAATTAAATATTATGAATGCGTTAACAATCAAACGGGTTAGTATTGTTGCTTGCCTGATGTATGGCTTTGTGTACATATATCTATATATTGCAATAGAATTTTAATTCTCATGCTAAAGTCAGCGTGTTGAAAATAAACTTTTGGTGTCACCAACCATAGCACAAGCAGTTTTTTAAAGTAGAACTGTTACGAGAAACAATTTTTTTTCTCTTTCTGTTCGAGATTCCGTTCATCAACGAAATTCTCTTCTATAATATTTGCATTTAGAAACTTTGTCAGTGTTGACAGATCATGGCATTGCCCAGTCTAGAGATGTCAAATGTATGTTTATAAGAGGTTAATTCATAGTACGTCTGACATCCCCTTCTATTCCCCTTTAAATTCTCTTTACAAATAGAAATCTCCATATTTGATATTTATGGACTGGGCAATGCTATAATCTGTCAACACTGACAAAGTTTCTAATCGCAAATATTGTAGAAGCAAATTTCGTTGATAGATGGAACCTTGAACATTCCGCCCACCAGCAGCTGTATTGTTGATTCGCTTGGTCCACGTTTGAGATGGGAAGTATGGCCAGTTTAGAAACAGGTTAAAGACAAGTTCTTGTACATTTATCCAGGTGAGGGTTACTTGACAGTCTGTCCAAAGGTAGACGTTATTTGTTTTCAAGTTCAATGTTTCTTGTACCGTCTTCATAAGTTTGGCTGCAACGAGTGCAGCGTTTAGTTCCATTCGTGGGATGGTGGGGCATTTAAGTGGGGCTACCTTAGTTTTAGAACATATCATGGTAGTTATTGTTTCATGGGCATTGTGAACTGTTACATAAATAACTGCGGCCATAGCCTTTTCCGATGCGTCCAAGAATCCATGTAGATCAACTGCTGAGTTACTCCATGTGTTAACCCAGCGTGGAACAGAAATATTTGATAGTTGATCTAGTTCGGCCCTAACCTTTTGCCATTTGGTTTCTAATTTCTTTGGTAGCTGTTCATCCCAAGTTAAGTTGATTTGCCATAGTTTGATTATCACAGGAAAAACGAATCCTAATGGTTCGATTCTGGCGATGTCCGATAAGATGGTTCTTTTCGAGAAATTGTAGTGTTTTCGTTGTAATACTCTGGATATATAAACAAAATGGTCCGTTGTTGGTTGCCAACTGAGTCCCAAAATATATGTTAAGTGGTCGTCGAATAAACATTGGAGCTCTCTTCCTTATTTTGTTAATTTAGTGCTGTCATGAGGTTATGGCGTGTAGTTTGCTATTTTGCTAATGGAAAGCAGCCGCCTTGCATAGATTGCGCAGTTGTATCGCTTTTTCGACAAGTTTTTGAGGGGTGTCTGCTCCTCAAAGATGTCATCAACATATCGTTCTAATATTATGTATGGTACTGCTAGATGATACTTGTCGCCTTCGTCTTCCACAAGTTGAAGTAAAGTCCTTACTGCTAAGAATGGGGCCGTTTTCATTCCGTATGTTACAATAGTCAGGTAGAATGGCACTATATTGTTTGTTCGTTAAACCAAAGGATTTGTTGCAAATTCCAATCGTCTCTGTGAATGTTTATCTGTCGGTATATTTTCGTGATGTCCGTTGAGAAGAGGTGTTGGTGCAATCTGATTCGTAGCAAAATGTCGGATATGTCAAGATGTAGATTCTGTCCGGTGGACATTAAATCATTGAGTCATTTACCTGAAGATGACATACATGAAGCGTTAAACACCACTCAAAGTTTTGTCGTCGTATTGTCTTATTTGAGCACTCTACGATGGAATGAATAATATTGCATGTGTAGTTTTCAGGAGAATTGGTTTTTTGTCATGTAACCAAATTGTATATATTCTGTCATGAAGTCTCGACAATTGTCATTGTAAGGGGGTCCCTATTGAATTTGCGAATAGTGCCACGTAAGAATTGGTGTGCGACGGTGTGTGAATTTCCAAGAGCTTTTGGTGAGTCTAGTAATGGTAATCGAACGGTTCTGAAAAGAACCTTCCTGAAGGTTCTCGAGAATGGGTAGTTTATAAGTATTGTTCACATTGTTCATCTTCAGGAGTATACTTCTTAACCTTAACTGTTGGTATTTTCTCGTGCTTCTAAAATTTAACTACGACCTTTTCCAAATCCGTGAGACTTTCTTGCACTGACGGTTGCTGTATTGAAGAGATGCCTGTGACAGAATTGGTCCACATCTAAGCCATCCGAAGAGAGAAGCTTGTACCATTGGCAAGGATGGATCATGCATTATCATTCCTGGTCTAATAACCTTCTGGTAAATGTCTGCTCCAATGGTAATGTCTACGGGGCTTTGAATTATGAAATTTGGATCTGCTAAAGACAACCGTTGTAAATGTGGCCATGTTTTATGTTTCAATTTTGTCGAGGGAACTAAGGTAGGTGGAGTGTTGATACGTGCGCCTTAAATGAAATTTAATTGTCTGATAATAATTATTTTAACGTAAGTGTGACATCTTCTAATATTTTGTTCGAGATTCAGTTAACAAATCTCTTATAAAAATTACTTAGAATCACGACTTTTCTATCTCAAAATATTCGTATATTAATAAAGGGCCAAGCTTGAGTTTATACATATTTTAGTACTACATTTTGACCTAGGCTTGACCTTTTTCTTCTTAGAACGCTCGCACCTATCGAGCAGAGCTGTATGTATAATCAGCGCAACAAACATACAGTCAGTAACTATCAATACAGCGATAGTGAAGTCATATTTAGCGTGCTCCGTGTTATTATAACAGTTATGAATCTTCGGATTACTCATGTTGACTTGGAGACAGAATTTTGATATCGGACACAATCAAGCGGACATTTAGACTACTTGGATCAGATCGCTGTTTTATTCAATTTTCATGAACCGTCATCTACATTCAAATAGTTCTACATTCATTTCTACAAAACCAACATTCAACAACAGTCTCTAATTATAACGCATTTTCGTCATATATTATTTATTCAATAAACTTCGTTTTAGCCCTTTACAACAGCTTTTATCCAATAAATAACATCTATTCCGATCACCTCTCCTTTCTCTATCTGTATCTCCTGATTCCATCTGGGAGGAAGAAACACAATCCCGAACACAATCACTAGCAAATTGGACTTAAACATAGGTCGATTTGTTTTCTTGACGAACTGATGTGTAAATTTGAAGCCTGGTTGATAATTACTATCTAGCACATTGATGATTTCTAGTAAACCGGTCAGTATGAGTTTGGATTCTCTCATCATGTTGATTAATTTATTGACAGGTCATGTTGTTATTGTTTTATAATCACTGCACAAAAGTGCAAAGTCTAGGGTGGCTTGGGTGTGTAACATAGGATAGCCGTAATTTTTTAGTAGTAGATCTCTTGAAATTTCAAAGAACTCCTCTGTTAGTTTCATGTGGGAAATGAATTGATATGGCTTTCCTTCAATGGCATTGCGGAGATAGTATAGTTTTTATAATTTAGTCATATCTCGTCTGTTAAAAAGCAGATTAGTCAGTGAGTCCTTGAATGAGGGTTAAGATAAGGGGTTACCATTGAATTTTTCTATTTCAATTTCAGGAAGTTTCTAATTTCTGTTTCAGTATCATCTGTGGGGTTGATGATTCTATCCAATTTTGATTCAAGTTTGGTCTTATGTTAAGCCCTTGTTTTCTAGATGACTTCGTACAGTTCACATTCCTGATCAGGACGTCTTTCAAGAAATATTCATATGTGATTATTATTGATGGATATGATTTATATAATTCGTCATGAGTATTCCTAAATTCTTCGTTTATTTTACTTGCACATTACTTCTTTCTGACTACGACCTGCCCCCCAAACCCAGCCAGTAAATACCCCCCCACAAGACCGCAGCCCCCCCCCCCCCCCGCGAGATCCACATCACACTAGACGATATTAGTTATTACATTAAGTTTAGTCCTAATCAACACGGTCCCCGTTGCGGAAGTATCATCGCCATTGCCCAGGCATTTCCATAATCGTGTAAATATATATAAATCTTTACTATTTATCATCTCTACGTATTCAACCTCCCCCCATGTGCAATTCGATAATACCGCAGTAGGCTTTACTAATTCAATAATTATCTCACCTATCTCTACACTCCCCTTATTTCTCCTCAAGGGCATGTGCATGTATTTTAGTGCATTCGCCTTAGGAGTCATACTGTTCCAATTGCAGTTATGTCCCTTACGCCCTTACGCCCCTTACCTCTTCTGTGATTTCTGCCCTAAATAGCATATTATTAGTTACTGAATAGTGAGAGGTAACTCTATCATTAAGGCAAACAATGAAAGTATGCAAAACTGCTTACAATCAATATCGGCTTTAATCAATATTTTTATGAAGTTAAATTAACTAATCATTAGATCGTTCTATATTGCACTATTATTTTATGCAATGCAGATGTTAGCCGAGAGCCAAATAAAATATGGTACAAAACGAAACCTTCCTATTGCAAAAATCATATTATCCGTTCGGAATTATAATAATTTCTATAATAATCACCTATTATTTCAACAATAGTATTAATGACATATTAATTTAATCAGAGCACATAACATTTAATGTGAAAATTGCTAGCAGGAATACGGTTAGGACAAAAATGCTACACGGTGCACAAATTTTGCGACTGGTACCAAATGTGCGCATTATGTGCGTTTGGGTATGCGTGCATGTGAGTGTATGGGTAGGTGATCTAGCCAGAGGCGCGTGAGAAGACATCGAGAGAGCGATATACGTTGAAACTTGAGAGGATTTTCGGGCACCTAGGCGATATACAGCCGCCGGTGCAGCTAAGGTCGCGAGTGGCGCTAGTCTCGGCGATTGTGACGTGTGACGCACCGGTTAGTGTACCACTGGCTGTTGTACGCTGCGGCGGCGAGTCCATATTCAGGATACTGGGGATGTGGTTGCTGCGTCGATTCAGGCTGCCTTGCTGGTGCACCTGCATCTCAAGGCCGCTTTTGCCGTAATCCGGCAGAGTCGGGTCGATAAGGTAGGTACTCGCCGCTGTTTTGCGTCCCTCGTCCTGTCGTCAAACATTTACAATGGGTATTATGGAGGCTTATTCTGCCTAATACTTTTTTTGTTCAGTCGCGCCTTCTCTAGCTTATCATTCTATAATAGCGCGTCGATTACTTGATCTATACGTGCAGAGCTACTATGTTAAAGCACGAATTTAATCGAACTCAGTATATCGAAGCGAAAGGTTGTATGGATTATATTCCCACAATTCTTTTCATAGATTTTTAACTACCTGACATAGTATCGTTAGATATATCGGTTATAATTAATGTATGAAAACGTAAAGCCGTGAGAAAATATTATTTAAACGGTAATGCATTATGAAAAGATAATCGATAGCTAAAAAAGTTTGTACAAGAAAAAAAAGCTTCTAAAGTATTTCTTAAGCGTTTTAGATGTAAATGTTTGTTATCATTATAATATTCATTTTTTAAATTATTTTTATTTTATAGTACAATACATAAATGAAATTCAATCATTGTACAGCTTAACTGCATTATTTTATTATCGGAATTAAAACGTGAAATCAAATTTTATACTATTGTTATTGAAAAATATATTTTAAAAATGCAAACATAAGAAAAAGTTCGGAAATTTGAAATAATCCTACAAATTTAATAGTAGGCTAATGAAAATATATCGGTATTTTGAGAATAATTCTTGTTGTTTATATTTTATCTATTAATGGATTCTCTACATTGCTACTCACATAATAATATATTATAAATAACATTTTCTACTACTCTATAGTACTATTGAACTGATATAATAATTATTGATAGCATACTGAGTTTCAGTTATTTCTATTAGTGATTTTCACAAGCAACAAATATTGACATTATTAAACCATATTTACATATTAAAATATTATTCAAATGTTGCTTATAATTTTCTTGAAGAACAGAATATCTTTATTAAATAGCTGATTAGTCGATAGAAGTATCCCTATATTAGTATCAACAAGTTACACTATAAATACATGTTAATAATATAAATTTCCTAATAAATATACCAATTAATTCTATTTAAAAATTTTACAAAATTTTATACAAATTTATATACTATATCGTATGTTATTTTATGAAATTGTTACGTAAATTCTAACGTCCTATATAAATTATAAAATATAATAGATTTTGCAAATAATAAGCAATAAAGTTCTTAAAGAGTTTTTTTTATTTGAATCTAGTATTTTTAAATACCTGTTAATGAAATTAGATAGAATATAATCGAAAGTTAAAAGAAAAATATTATAAAAAATTTTATTAATATTTATTGAAAATAAATAATGTTTTATTAATTATAATAATTTAATATTTCAATTTAATAATTTTGGGAAATGGACTATAAAACTACTTTAATGTTATAAAATGAAACAAGTGTTATTATAATTTATTTTTTTTTAAATGGGATACCGATTATTGATTAATCAAAGCTTATAATTCTTTAGCACTTTGATTAGTATTTATCAAAGTGCAGTGTTGTAGAAGCAAATGAAAAATAATTAATCACTAATATAGACATAACACTAATATTAAATTCACATGCTTAATAAGCTAATTTAATTAAGATTTAGTAAGTGATATAATTGAAAATTGCTTTTTAATACCTATTAAAGATAATATGAATTATTATTATATATGATTTATGCGTATGATATAATTATTTATGTATTATTTTATCATGCAAATTAATATCATCAACGAAAAATTTGTTTGTTTTTAATTTAAACAAAATACGTTAAAAATATTTTTCTCAATTACTAAATAAAAAGATATGAATATTTGATGGATTTTTTAAAACTCACTTTTCTTTAAACTATTATATAAAACAAACATAATTTTTTGTTTATTTAGAATAGTAAATATTTGTTCTAAAACTAACCCCCGGAGGATCTAAGCATTTGGATGGAAGAGTAGAGAAGTAAAATAAGAATTTTCAATGGTGGAATAGAGGGAATAAGTACAAAAAGGACGAAATTAATTAAACTGCGGTTTATAAGCACACTAATTTCATGATAGAAATATAACTTTTAAAAGAAACAATAATGTAGGATGAAAATGAAATGGGTTAACAGAACACAAACCTACCCTCCGGAGTTACTTGTTACTTAGAACATATTGACTGATCGCACTGACCACGTAATCATTAGCGTCGAAATTTACGTCACTCTTTTCGTCCGACACTGAGCTCAATTCGCCGGTCATTGTATCGCCATTCACCGTCGACGGTGCGTACATATCTGCTGTTTGTGACTTGTTTATTCCTATAAACAAGAGAAAAGGCTTTCATTAATATTTTTACTTGCATTTCTTATGACGACAAGGGGCCTAGGTGAGCGGATTATTTATGAATTCAGTACTTCTGGCCGGAGTGATTTTTTTTATTGAATTGGACGGTGATTATTTTATATAATATTTTAAACAAGATATATTTTTTGTATTTTCAATTTATTAATTTCTTTTGTTGGATGAAATAAAATTAATCACTTAAATATCATTTGCGTATTAATAGAAAATACTTAAATACTAATTGAAAATGAGAATTAGTACATAAGTATTAAAAGTAATATTAATGAATAATAAAGAATATTGATGCCTTGATTACTTTATGATTTGAATATATCTATATTTTAAAATTTTTTTTATCTAATAGTTGATGAGATGTATTGTTCGAGATTCCCGTGTAAAAAATCAACATTCAGAACGTTGCTGTGTAATTTCAGCATCAGTTGTTTACTATTATAGATATATGTTACAAGCACCGAACAAAAGAGCATTGTAGTTCGAAGTCTAGAAGTTTATCAGTTTTAGTTTGTTCTAGAAGTTCTAGAAGTTTGCCAAAAATTCAAGAAAAAAGAGTAAAGATAATATTCACGTTGTCGCATCTTGGAGGTACTTGGATAAACTCGGGAATTTCTTCCTGTACTCGAACTTCAAGGCTACCTGGATCGAGGGTCAAGGAACGTAGATGAAAAACGCACATGCGATTGCAATTTATCCCCACATGGCAACAGGACTATATACGAGACGAGAACAATTCTAGGTATTCTCAAACTCCAATTCCAGTGAGGCTCGAGTGAAGAAGTGCCTGTTTATCGGTTGGAAACAAAGGGCGTTGACAATTTCATGAACCAATGAAGAATATTGTAACTCATTACCGATTGCGGGATCAATAAGAAAAATCAAAAGAAGTAACTTCTACTATAAGTGCAGCGTGAGCCGTGTTCTCCGTGTGCATCAATCTGTCTTCGATTAACGTACAATTTTCACTTGGATCTCACGGGAAGAATTCTGGTAATACCTACATCAAGGCACCAAAGATTAGTTAAGCGCCGCAGTGAATGGTTTCGAAGAAGACGCACTCCTAAAGTTAAAGCTAGGTTGGAGTTTGTCAACTCATAATTACTAGTCCTAATTCTTCAGCACTAAAGTAGGTCACGGAAACAGCTGGGGCCTTGCCAACACAATATTAAGAGGAATCAGCAGTCCCTCTAGCGCATTAGCGCCAGTTATTCATGAGATTCAACTTACAATTGAACCTCATTCCGAAATAAAAGATTGGTTACATATAACTCAATTTTAAAGGGGCTTAGTCGTTTACGGCGGACTTTAATTTACAATTGATTCTCCGTCAAAGCGTCAAGGCCATTATCATCACTATTTGTGAATATTCCACGATTGCTACAATATTTCACAAATAATTAATGCATAATACTTATATAATACATTGTCTACAGTATTTTATCAGAAAATAGTTATTAAAGATTTAGATTCAGCACACACATGTTTGACAATTCAATCCTGCTCACCAGTCCCACTATATTCCCATTCTCTCCTAAAAGAAAGTTTAAATATCACTCAGTATCATTATTAGCCTTACAATTAATTAAATTGTAATGTAAGTATGTGTTCTATTCAACATGTGTTGATTGTAACATTAAATAAAAAATGTAATACAATGGATTATCTATGTTGTACACGATTAAAGTCAGTTTTATAAGTAAATAATGGTAAGTTTTTTTATTTTTTAAATATTCAACTTCAAATATGCTTAATTACTGCATAGGGTGCTAATGATATAACATTTACATCTTACTTAAATTTAACATAAACAAATTATTTTTTCATACATAAATATTTATATATGAGAAAATTTAAAATACGAATACTTGGTAATATAATAAATATAGATAAAATAAAAATACTTGAAAAATTAGAAAATAAATAAATAAAATAAACTATAAACTATTAATTTTTTTACCTGTCAAGGAAGAAGTCAACGTGGAAAGTAAATGTATATTTGTAACATTATTAATAAATTTATTGTTTAAATAAACAAATGATTTTAAACATCTTAGTTGTAAAATTTAAATTATATTATACTGTAAGTATTATAACATAGTGAAATATTAGTTATGAAATAAAATATGAATAGATTTTTTTATAATTTGTTTTACAATTTAATTTTATTTAATTATATGATATTTCCTTTAATTATAAAAAAAATCGATCATTTTCAAATTTTATTGAATTTTAATACAAAAACAAGAATAATTTTTATACCGAAAATTAAGAACACAAACATAAAAATAAATTAATTCAATAATTTTAGTTTTATATAAATAAAATAGTTTGTTTTAACAACTGAACAATTATTGTTTTTATTGTATTTTGACGCACCAGTCATTAATTCATATAAAAATATTGTTTAAAATTAAATACTTGTCACTTTTATGAAAATTTAAAACTGTATATACTATAATTTAGAAATGACCACATACACAATAGATAAATGACTACAATTTGTATATTTGTATAATGATTTTACATTGAATTGATTCTCTTAATGTTCTAGTTAGTATGCCTGACTGCTAATATATTAAGTTTCTTTTTTGTATAAAAAAACAATTAAAAACAATTAAAAGCATACATGATCTCTATTTTATTAATAATATATGTTTAGACTTACGATTTTTGTTTTTCTTTCTCACAATATACCACAACATGATGAAGACATTAATAACAAAAAAGACGATCGACGTGGCAGCTATCGTATAAATATACTTCATTGGATTCTCGCCCTTTTCTCTTAAGACATCCGGCAGATTCTCGGCACTATCGAGCCCTACGTGTTTAGGGAAAAAGAACATTGTGAATTTGTAAAATAATTACCAGATCGCTGGGCCTTCTTTTTCGATACGAAGGCTGTATATACTATGGGCGTGGCAATGAGGAGACAAGCACAGGCGGATACAGCGATGATTATTACGATGATGTAGGAGGAATTTACCTCGCTGACGATTAATTCGTTGGGTAGTCTCTCACCTGCAACCCAAGCAGAAATGGCCCCATCACCCAATGCGCCTAATGTGCCAAGATATGCATGCATGCAAGGAGTCGAGACTGTTCATTCTTTATTGATGGTTGTTCGATATTTTTAATTTTCCGTGGATACAGGCTTTGATTTTTTTTATTAAGTTTTTTATTTTATTTTCTTCAGCTTTAAATAATTTAGCGATGCTTTCCTTTGATATTTTCTTACGTAAGAATCATACTTTCAAAGTTGAGTTTTACAAAAATAATAATTACAGTTTGTACCCCTAATAGGGCCATTCAGACACTTATAACTCAAACGAACTTACAGACGTAATAAATTATTCACAAATTATTATATAACGAGTAAAAAAAGTATCGCAATGGTTTTATTTAAATTTGTCAAATTTATATTTAATATCAGATATTTTGAATAATATTAAAATAAAAAATGTTATATTTATATAATTAAATGAATTCACTCGGTATTTATTGGCAGGTATGTTCAATGAATAGTTAGATTTTCTAATTAACCGTCTTTTATGAAATTACTGATGCTTTTTTCACGTATTAAAGTATTTAACAATTTTACTTAATACATAGATGTTTGCGTATTTATAGTTTTAATTATTTTATTTTATTCATAGGAGAAATCACATTAAACAAATAAGTAACTTAATTATTTGCAATTGTTTTCATAGACTTTATAGATTCTAGGAACTGTTAATTCATTATTTTTTAATGATGTAATATATATTGTTAAACAAATAAATAAATTTTTATTTTTGAATCTTAGTAAATTGTGTACTAACAGAATTTGTCATATTATATAATTCATTTTATATATGATGATTTAGGTGTAGATTTATCCTTTTATCTTCAAAAATATTTAAAGTTAAGAACGATAAATGTAATATTCCGTACAGTAATAAGTATACAGTTTGTTAAAAGTTATAGCATTATAAGTTTATAATGACTATTCATATGCTTATTGCAATCATTCAAATAAAGACCTCCGGGATTAAAATATGAGCTTTCAATTCTATATTTCAATATCTTATCTTTCAATACATTATTATTCAATATTATTAATTTTATTAATACATCAATATTTTTAACTTATAGTTGTCAAATAATTATAAAAGGAAGTGTCTAAGCTATTTTAATTTAAGCTATTTAACACGATCACTTTTTATTACACGATTGAAAAAATTATTTTCGGAAACTAAGTCGAATTAATTATTTGTGCTGTATACATAAGAAATATGAGATTTTAGAACTTATTTAATGCAACTACTTACTTGATTAAAATGGCTGTCAAATAAAATGACTATAAAATGACTATTATGCAATTTGCTAGGATAGTTGCAATTATTTAGGAAATTAATACGTAATGTTATAACAATTACATGATGAGATGGCGGTCGATAATGATTAATAATAATTATTATCGGTTATGAATATTAATGATATGAGCATGACATATAAATCTACATGTAAATATTTAAGTATGTGACTACTTATGTATTATACTATTTTGCACTACATTATACATTATATAATATATAACATACTACGATTATACATTAAAATAATCTAAATGCAATTTTCTGAGTCCGTATTTAAAGTTAATAACTTCAGTTTAAGACAAAATTTACATCGAAATTTGACAATAAAAACACGATATATGAAATAAATATCACGTAAAAAAGAAAAAAATCGATAATTTCCAATGATAAAATGCCAATTACAAATAATTTATAAAGATATAATATTAATTTTTTGAAATAAAAATATAAAACTTTTTAGTCACTATTTTATTTATATGTATTTCACGAAACCATAAAATTGTAAATAAAAATTATTCAGCAACAAAAAAAATGCTGAATTATCAGTTACAAAAATTATATAATTCTTTTTTTATTTTATTTATTAATAAAATTCAAGAGTAAATTATACTCCGAAATAATGATTTATCTACGAATTTTAGCGATAAAAAAAATTACAAAAAAGAATTATTCTTACGCTAAAGTATGTCGAACTAAGGAAAATTGCATACTGCATATATAAGAAAAATTCATTGATCGCAAAAGGGCTCGTTTAATTAAATACAGATAGTTTATTTTTCCAGAGCGAGTATCTCAACAGCACCACCCAATCGACTTAAGTACGCATCCATCAAGCCATAAATACTAGCTGCACAGCTATTAGCACCCAAAGAAAGAAAGCGAGACTTACGCAGTGTCTGAACTCTGAGATGATCCGGCAGAAATGGGCTGTCACCCTTAGAGTTCTTGGCCCTTATGCTGAATACGTAATTTGTGCCGACGGCTAAGTGCTCGACGACGGCGCGATAATTGCCAGGTGAGACGTCTACGTATCGATAGTTCGCACCGTCGTCTTCTGCTTCGCGCCATCTTATTTGGTGTGAGGTGGGCAGTCCTCCATCGAAGCCACGCTTCCATGCAAGACTGACACTGTCGTGGGTGACATTCAGTGCTTCGAGGTGGCTTGGTTCGTCCGGGGGCGATGTCACGTCAAGCCCGATCGTCTCGCTGGCTTGGCCCATGCTATTATGCGCCCGGCATTCGTAGGTGCCGTAGTCCAATTGGCCCACATGATAGATCACGAGGACGGACTGCGAGTTCAACTCCGATAGCTGTGCAAAAGTGTTTAGGACTTTTGAATGATTCTTCGGTTTTCTTCGGTTCTCAGTCGAAGCTTTATTACTTGGTTTATGACTATAGTTCTTAATATTAATTTACGAAATCAGAGAGTTATCGATAGAAAAATAATCTTATGTTTAGTTGCAGTTGTTAAGGAGTTTGCGGCATTTATGAATATTTAGGCGTTGCGTGTAAGAGTTCAAGGTGAAAAGGTTGAAAATACGCGCTGATTTTTAAAACGAAAAGTCGAAATATGATTAAACTGGTATGACACTTACATTCATATATGAGAGACCGTATTTGTAATCAGTCACATTTGGTAGTATAATTTTTCCATTGAATGTCCAAGTAAAATGTGGCAATGGTGATCCCCGTGATTTGCAAAAAAGTTTTGCATTCGCACCATTATTTACAGCAACTTTTTTTGTCAATGGAGTATTAATCATTTCTGGTTTAACTGTGAAATAAAAATTTAAGATTTTTAAATTTAATAGATATTTTAAAAATTATTTTTATTGTATTTTGTCACACGTAAAATAGAATTTTACGAGTGGGTAGTTAAATTTCATCGAAAGACTATTAAAAAAAAAATAAAAAAACAAAAAAAAACCATACAGTTTTTATTATTATGACTGAATTTTTTTATCACTGAATGATGAATAGTGATAGCTGTAAAAATTACGATTGTATTGGATTTTTGTACTTTTTGAACAAGTATCTGGCGAATAATTTTGAGAAAATTTATTTTATAACTTCGAAAAATATTTTTGATATATTTGTTTGAAACCTTTTAACAAGATACATTAATCATTATAGTATCGATAATTTAATCCCAGTGAAATAGCTTTAAAAAAATCCTTACTAATTAAGGAATAAATAATTAGATAAGATCTTTAAATAAGAGATTATATATAATACGTACAGTTAGTGATAAAAAGTATTGATTCTGACGTAACGTTGCTGATGCCATTATTAACATTGCATCTGTACTCGCCAACGTCGTTCTGATTCGGATTTTTAATCCTTAAATATGACGTTTTATTGGAGAAGTATGTGCTGTAATGGTCGTCGAGATCAGCAATGTTTGTGTTCTGCTTATACCAGGTTACATATTCAGTGCCAATGGGTGAGCCCTCGACTTCGCAGAAGAGCTTTGCTTCAACGCCGGTCGGATAAATTACACCTGACGTCGATGTGCGGATTATAGCCGCTGGATCTGTTGTAAGCAGCAGTAGATTTTAGGATATTATTTTTTTGAGAATTCTTAGGAAAAATAAACTCTCCAATTTTATCCGTGAATAATAATTATGAGCAAAATGATGGGAATACTTAGAGGCAGATTTTTGCAAGTTTAGGTAAAAACTGAAGGAAATACGGTTAAAGTTTTTAAATTTAGCTTCCTTAGCATACTTATATATGTTTAAATAGATATACACACTGTATTTTATATATATTGGCTTGTGTATATCTATAGATATGTATTTAGTCAAGGACTATCATGTGTTATAAACTTTGATTTAATTTATTATTTGATATAATACTCTTTTACCGCTTAAGGGAGTCGAATAGTTACTGTAAATTGATTGTTGCTCATATATTGCCCTACAATATTCTTTACAGAAGTTATTTTTCTAGAAATTTTCGTAATTATGATTATAAAAATTATTTATCCTAGTCTCTCAATATTCATAATAGTTTTATAAAATTTTCAAACTAAATACCACATAACAAATAGCATATCTTTTTTGCAGATTAAGGTTAAATTTTATTGAGAGAAATTTTCATGTATAAGGCTGTGAAATATATTCCATAAAGTTTTATATTATTTATTAAATAAAAAAAGAAAACAAAAGATAATGTATGAATAATAAATAAATGTATGAATCCAAATATTTCCCAATTAAACAAAGCAATTGTTATTTCATTTTGGTATTTTTAAATTTTAATGTTTTCATATTAAAAGTAAAATGAATAAAAGAGAAAACGAACAACGTTGTTATAATAATAAAAAAATTAATTTAATCAATTTATTGTCAGGTATTTATTGATCATAAATAAATATGTGTCTAAATTATTCTTTTATTTCCAATTCAATAAACGGGAAATAAAAAAGGCTTATACTTTAATTTCTCTCTTAAGGATTATCGTGTTTTAGTTTAATTGTATAAAGTAAAAGTTGTGCAGGTTTAAAAAAGTAAATTTACTACTGAACATTTGTAGGGGTGGTCCGATATTGTATAATCTTCGAAGGTAATAAGCATTAGTTGATTTGGTTAGTTTGCTTGCAAAAACCCAAAATGAAATGCATAAAAAGTATATTACATCCATAGTATCCAATGTTAATATATAATATCTAATCGGTTTTTGACTTTTTGAAATATAAAACAATTCTATTCAATACGGTTGGGTTTGCTTAAAATTCGCGATAACTGTAGGAATTCACCAGAACGAAGCATGCACTAAGTCGAACTGAGAAGGATTCTCGTACGAGTAAATTTTGTTGAATCATATTTTGTTCGTTTAGAATTACGTACAAGAAAAAGAGCACGTAACAAGTTGCCTGTATCTTTCGAAACTCACAAAAGTGATAATACATTCTAAGATTCAATTAATCATCCGATAATCCTCGTGCGATGAAAGTATGATGGGATAAAGTACGACAATAAAATAAAAAAACACAAAACAAAAAGTAAGAAGAATCACTAAAAAGATCCAACCCCAAAGTGAGAACACACAAGAAGCACACTCTGAGAAATAAATCAAAATGTGTAGATACCTATCGCACATAAATTGGGAATCAAGCTGCTTAATTGAGGCTTACATTGAACGGTCAAATTCAAGTGATAAAACGTCGTGCCCTCGTCGTTCATAGCTTCGCAGATGTAAGTGCCAGCGTCGTGCCTCTCGAGGCGCGTAATATTGAGGGTGGAGCCACGTGCTATTATGCGCGCACCCGCGACGCCACTGCTTAACGGCAATCCATCCCTCGACCAAGTGTATGTGATGGCGGCGGGGTTCGCCTGGGCGACGACCGAGACGATGAATGGCTCGCCCTCCATGCCGACCAGTTGACTCTGCTCGAGGTTCTCGAACACGGGCTTGTCTGTGAACATCCCCAGGAGTTAGTCGTTTGGTTAAGTCTTATTTGTCTCGGCGGCGACGCGCTCATTACGATTACTCATATTACTCTTCTTATGCGGCCATCTGCGTTATGATGGTGGTTTTGCGAGCCGCTGAGAGCGTGAATAGACGGTACGGTGGTGCTTTTGGGTGGGCGAAACAAATTCGAGCATAACAACGACGGCGCTAATTTTGATTACACGCACTAATTAAGAATAATATTATACAGTAATCCAGTAAATGCAAGTCAATAAATTTGCACATTAATATTTCAGAATTTTTGTAAAAAAAGAAGAAACAAAGAAAACTTTCAGTCATTTAGCAAGATTAATTTTATTGTATCTATTGTATATTGTATCATAGCCGCCGGAATTAGAGATTAAATACTCGTAATATCACGTAAATTTTCCAATTACCGTTTTTAAATAAAAGTAACGCTTCGGTTTCATAAAATAATTTAAAGTTATGCACTTGTTCAACTATAATAAATCTTACCTTATATTATAGATAAATTTAAATTTATAGTCGAATGTCAGTTTTACGAATTTGTTGTATATAAGGATAGCGAGTATCGACGCGAGCTATTCACTCGTAAACAAGTATTTTTCTTAATTAGGAATAAGGAACTGTGGCTATGAAAAAGGTCGAATGCAACAAATACTTACACAGAATATTGAGTGTCGTGGTATCGTGCACACTTCTGTCTATCTCTGGATTCTTTGCCTGGCAAGTATATTCCTCGCCGTTCATGTCTTCGGTAAGACTGAGAACGAGTTCGACCGTTGATATGTACCCACCGTAGAGGCCGTCTTTTGTGCTGTTTGTCGTGCCGATTACGGGACTACCCGACTTCCACCAGGACATTTCTGCCGCTGGATTACTACTCGTCGATTCACATACGAGGCGTCCATTTCCACCTGCTCGGAAGACCGCTGGATGGCTGCTCAGCTTCACCATCTCTGGTAGGACTATGTAGATAATAGTGATTATTTTTTATTTTCATGTCTCTCGTTCGTTCCTTTTATCTCGTGTAAAGGCAAAGGGTATTGCGATTACTATACATTGAATGTCTTTGCTGAACATTACAATTGTTAATAGATTTAAAGATTGAAATATATTTGTATTATAAATTTAGTTGCACCACGCGCACGCCCACACACACACACACACACATCCCCATCTTATTCTTCGGCTTTGAATTTTAATTATTCTCAAGTCATTATAATCAAGTTCAGGCTTATTTACTCATTTGTAATTATCGTTTTTAAAGTAATTAATTATTGGTAAGCTATTGTATATTAGTAAACTAGTTTAGTTTATTAGAAGGGTTTGTGATATATAAGTATATATATATATATATATAGTACTTCAAAATAAAGTATAATTTAATTTATCCCTTTGAGTGAAAAGAATCATAGGGACTAATTAACTCACAATAAACATTCAGATTGACAGTTTGTACGAGAGGTATTTGGGTGGCTGAATTGCTAGCTTCGCATCGTATGTTGGCTTTGTTGTCGGAGGCGTTGACTAGGAGGGTTAATTCACTTGTGACAGCGTGATCACGTGGCCTTGTTAGGCTCATCATCTATTCGAGTGATAGAAACAAAAATACAATTAATACTCTGGGGATATTTAATATTACCTGTGTTTTTATAGTAATTTGGATAATCCTTGGTTAATGCCTTGCCTTTTATTTGTTGAGATTTTTAATTTATAGGTATACGTATTGCTAAATTAATGATACAATGCTAATGAAATATGTTTGTTAATTTATAAAAGATTATATATTTTGGATTAAAAAAGAAATATATATATATATATATATATATATATATCAATTTATCCGATTTGCATTTTTTTTTAGTCAATTTGTTTTATTTTTACATTACTACGAAGACACTAAATCTGTTTTAAATTATATTAGAGTTTTTTAATTATTCGAGTCTTATGCGTATAATATTCTGATTATATTCTGAATTATATTCTGATATTATATTATATTAAATATAATATTATGCATACAGTGAACATAATCAATTTTTTCAGATTGTTAAATGATTATAGTTATTTATAATTAAATCTAATAAGGATTTAAATACATTTGTGTCAAGATTTTGATAACTATTAAAAATTTACCAATAATGTTAATTATGCAGTAATATATGAGTAATTGTTATGGATAAATTAATATATATTTTTTATTTACCTAATTAATTTTTATCTAATAGTATTGATTATATAAGATGTAAAATATTATGATATTTATTTGTTTAATTAAAAAATCTCAATAATTTGGCAATTCATTCCAATATGTTGATTTTAATTAACTTTTTTTATTTTTCATTTTAATAAAAAATACAGCACGAAATTCTAATTATGAATTAAACATTTATAGTTTCATAACAAATTATAAAATCATCAATTTACTTCTGAACTAATATGAGTAATTTAAATACTTCAAATATTAGTTCAATGAATATAAATAAAAAATCCAAAGGATCAAGTTTTCGCTTTGCACTTGATTTTCATAGCCATCAACGAATAGATGTATCTAGAGAGGGCATAAATAGAATATGACAAGTCGATCAATTACCTTTTTACGTACCTTATTGTCGTTCTTATACCATGTTATAGTCGCCGGAGGATTACCAGAAATTGCAGTGCATGAAAGTTTTAAGATTGTTCTTGCGAGAATATTTGTGCCCTGTTCATAACCAGAGATTTCCAAACTAGACGGTGGATCTGAATGGAAACATTCGATAAAAATTAATAATTACTTTGCTCTTTAATGTTGTACTGGGTTATTTATTCGTTGTTTTTTGTGTTAAAATTGGCTGAAACCGTTAATGTCACAGCTTACAAGAGTCTCAATTATTAATGCGTTATTACCGTTATTTTTAGTGATATTTTTCATAAGAAACTTTATTTTCATACAAGAATAAAATAGTTTCAGTAACTACTATCCAAATAATAAGTAAATCATATTTAACTTTTTGAAAGTATTTTTTATTAACAAAAAATTAACTTTTTCTGAAAATATAATAATAAAGTATTTTGTATTTAGTATTTTCGATAATTGATACATTAATGACTACGTTTTGTTGATTTTTTTAATCATTAATTAATAATTTTAAACTTAACAAATATTAAATAAAAAATTTTCATAAGAAAGATAGATTACAATAACTTAAGCTTAATTTCGAAATATTAAGCTTACAGTAGTAAGGACTTTTTAACTGTACTGCACACGTTCGACTTAGATCAATTTAGCATTATAATAGTAGATTTTTCAGTTCAAAGTTCGTTTCAGCACCCCTCGAGTGGAAATACAAAAACTTCGTTTCTTAAATTAATGTTCTTTTTGCTTTTACTATTTATTTTGTACTATATAGTATTTAACTAACTCACATATAACATTTATCGTGTGGGTGCCAACGATGGTCTCTGAAAGTTTGACGTTAAGAGCATGACAAACAACAACCGCACGCTGGGCCATTTTGTTAATGTGGAACGTAATATTAGAGGTGGTAATTGAGCCACCTTGAGATGCCGGTATTGTTTTTGAGCTGCTATTGATTTTGTGATTGTCAACTACCCACTTGATTTCCGAGGTTGGATTTGAGATATCGGTCGTGCAGGTAATTGTCACCTGCTCCTCGGCCTTCGCTTCGGTTGGTCCGGTTAATTGGACACTGTTTGGGGAGACTATAATGCCATTCGTTTAAATCAATAACCTACTTCACCGATGTTTTTGTTGGTGTGTTTTGTTTGTAATTTTCATAATTCTGCAGTATTTAGGATATTTAAATTCATTTTCGACTTGCTGTTATTTTAATACAATAACAATTAAATAATTTTTAGGAAAAACATTATTAAATTCTCAGTTTCATATTGTAAACATTGAAATATATGTAATGTTCAAATAAAGACTATTTTGAAGAAAATAATTTAGGATTTTTCATTTATACAGTTTATTAAAAATTTTTTCATAATTACAAATGAAATTAATTAAGAAATATTTTTAAAATTTAAATAGATTATTACATAGTACATTAGATTACAATTATTTACATTGTAATAACAGTATTTTTACATATAAATCATTGAACAATAATAAATTTCATAAGATCACAATAAATAAAAAATATTCTAGGCTACTGCAATCAATACTTTATAATACTGCAATAAGTGCAATGATACTTTTTATAGTCCAACAGTATAAGTTTCATTTTGCAAAATAAATTTCTTATTTGTAAAGATATACTAAATGTAATTTATCAAGAAAACAAGTTTTTATTTTAGGAAACAGGTAATATTTTATTTATAAATATACAACATAGAATTTCATTAATTTCAGAAATGATGTGCTCCTTTTATTATTTTTTTAAACGCAAAAATTTCGTCTTGTACTTGAATTTTTGTGAAAAGAATAAGTACTGATTAAAAAAGAAACAAATTTTTAAAATATCTATATAATATTATTGTTAAATTTTGTTTAATTTAAAGTTTTGTTCCAAGACAATATCAAGGATATTATATATAATATCCTTGATATTTAATCTTCATTTTATTTGATTAAACGGTAATATGGAAATTATGAATTATAAAGAATCATATCTGAATACATTTTAGTTCAAAATAAAAGTTTTGTTCTAATAATTAAAAAAAAAAGCAAGAATTTTATAAATCTTAATTCATTTATAATTTGTGAATTTCGACATTGCCTTCTGAAAATTGTGTAAATAAAAAATTCAAATACCACAATAAACTAAATCTACTTACACAAAACGCTCAAGTCGACATGGGTGGTGAGGGGCGTGACGCTCATGACATTAGTCACCTTACATTCAAATCTGGCCTTGTCGTCGCTTGCCTGTGCGATGAACGAGTGCATATTTTTGGATATGCGACCCTCGGTAGTGTATACCGAGTGGACGACCTCGCCGTTCCTGTACCAGACGACTTGGGCCGGAGGATTGCCTCCCCTTGACTTGCACGTCAGCTCGACCTGCTGACCGCGACGGAGCGTTTCACCCTCGACGTAGCCTTCAATGTAAGGAGCGCCAGGTGGATCTGCCGATAAGTGGGGAAACTGTCGTTAGCCCCTATATGTCGATTCTGACGACTATTCTTACTTTTTAGTAAGAATTAAGGTACTTTTCTTTAGATTAAGTGACAAGTCAGTTGCTATACACATTTCTAGATAAAGCTTCCAATTTATTATATTATCAAGTTATTCGTGGTATGTATTTAATCGATTATTATAAATACTCTCAAGGATTACATTCGAAGGATCAGTTTTTTTCATTAAAAACGATATTATTATTTAGTCCGTCAAACGAATTTTAATTATAATATTTAAAGTGAATAGCTGACTCAGTTATTTATAGTATTCATAAATACTATTATTCGTCAGAATAAATTATACACGAATCCAATTCATTTTTTTCATTTCAAAATATTTTCATTTTATGAGATGGAGTATAAGAAATATTTTCTTTTATGAAAAAATAGGTAATTTTGTAAAAAAACGATTATCAGCTACTTAATTTTTTTAGTTAACTCTTTTACATTCAGTTATTCTTAAATTTTATGGTTTTCTATGTAAAATAATTTGTTCTATAAAATTTGACTAAATAATGAAATTTAGTATAATTTATAATTCATAAGTCTTATAGAATTTATCGTGTTATTGTAAAGAGTAAGAGTTTAAATAATTGTCAATTACTTAGCAGATGTAAATTTCGAAATAACTAAATGATTGCTGATTATCAATTTTTTTATCTTTGATTTTTATTTAATCTTCAAATTATATTGTTAATTATAACATATTTAAATAATGTTACATTTATTACAAATTGTAAATACAACTAAAATTTTATACATATAAAATTTTTGTCAAGGATACCTTTTAAAAAATGACTAAATGAATAATAAAGTTACATTTAGTGTACATTAGTTACGTTCGTATTAAAATTATATTGTATATATAATTTTTTTAACAACTTTCGAAATATTTAAATGATTATATAAACATTGAAAAAATAAAATAAAATTTTCATTGAATTATGTTATATCCTCTTACGTTCGTACACTTTTATGGGTAAGCACACATTCCTTAGGATCTTGATTTCACCGTCAAATATTTTTCACAAAACTTTTGTTGACTTTTACACGTCTACCATTTCTTTCCTTTTACTTACTTTATTTCTCTTTGATGTTTTTCTAGAATATCTTATTTTACGAATACGTTCATCAAAGCGTATGAATCTACGAGTCTTAAAACCGAATGATTTTCTTCTCTTATTTTGGAGTGAAGTGAAATTCATCAGTTGCTCTAACTGATGTTGGGCAATCGAGCTTTTATTTGTTTTAGGTTTTAGTGTACGTGAGAAAGGCAAATTTTAGAAAGTTTACTCAATAAAGTTATAAATTCTCGCAGTCTCCTTATTTTGTTTATTTTTTTTATTCATGGTTCTATCATCCCGAATACTGCACATGATTTAGTGATTTAAACATTTCATCAAGTAGAACTTAAATAAATAATGATTACTTAATTATAATAAGTTTATGATAAAATATAATTTAAAAATATTTTTAATTTTTTCCATAGAAAATTGAATTGTCCATCTTATTAAAATATAAGAGTTATTTCAGTGCTATAGTAATACACATTATGATTATTCAGAAAAAAATTTGCAATTTCATTTATTTATTATTAATAGCACATAAGTATATGATATTTTGACTTACTTTATAACGGAATCTAATAAAAATTGTGACATATTTTATTTAAGATAGCTTGTATATAATATATAAAAATTTAAATATATACGTATATTTCATTCATTTCTTTTTGAGGAACTGACGATTTAGAAGCTTAATAATATAAGCTAAAAATGTAGGTATTAGTTCAATACATTTTATGAAATTTAAATTTAATACGAGTAAACGCCTTTAAGTAATGTCGGTCACAATGTTAATTAGCGTATCAGCACTTATCAAAAAATGTGATTGCGTCAGCTCCTTGGTTAAGTAAATGTATTTTTAATGTATTTGTAACTATTTGTAAATGGATTTTAATTTTAATAATCTAATTTTGGACTAATTTAATTTTGTTATAACGTAATATTAAAAATAAAATTATATTTTATTAATAACAAATAAAATTACTAATAAATTTGTTAATTTAATTTATTGTTAAGTTTATATAGTTATTGCCTCTTATAATCTTTAAAACTGTATTCTTATTGGAGTAATAGTTAAATTTTTAGTTATATTTTCATTCAATTTTTAATCGAAATTATGAATTAAAAATTAATAATTTATAAAATAAAATGCTAATACTACTATTATTATTATATTGAGTTTATTAAATAAAAATATATTAAATGGTATCTTTATATTAATTTTCATATTGATTAATTAATTTAAATTATACTTAATACACGATGAAAAATTAATTTTCAAACTTATTCGGTTTGGATCTAGGTTCAGAGACAAAAATATATAAAATAATCTAATTTTAATTGGATTAGCGATTAAATGTCTCAAGTGTAAAATAGAATATTGTTCCTTGTATTATCGCGAAAATGTGTAATTTATTCACGGTCTAATATATAACGCTAGATATCGCTAATGTATAATGCTAGATTAAAATAAACCCTATGCCATATATTTATTTGCGAAGCATCAATTAAGATCACGAAGTCCCAACTAAAATGATATCATCCAAGGTATAACTTACTTACCTGTTTAAAGAATGTATTCGTGATTAGTTGTGAAATTTCATATAAAATACTATTCATTAAGTTTTATAAATCTATGCGAATTTACTTAAGGTATTATTTAACCGAGGAATTATATCCGATGTACTTACAGAAGACAGAGAGTTGAGCACTTGCTCGCATCGGCTTCTCGATCGGTATTGCCGGATGCTTGGCTTCGCATGTGTAGCTCATCTCGTCGTCGTCGGGCGTCGAGGTTATGTTGATCGAGCCGTGCGTATCAAATTTTTCCAGTTTGCCGTCTTTGTGATCTAGTGTCTTTAGAACTTCTTTTTCTGAAATAGGAATGGAATAGATTTCTTTGGAATTTGCTTCGAATTAAAATTTAAGGATCATAATGTTTTATTTTTTATTTACTTGGTTATTTTATTTCATCCATTAGATAATAATTTAGATATTCTACAAAATACAGACATGTAATTTTTTAACATATTATAGTATATGTGTGCGTGCATGGGTGTGTGTATACTTATATATCATGTCATATCATACATAAAATGAAGTAAGAGTTGTATATCTTGCAGTAGTTTTTGTATAAAAATACAGTATTTTCATAAATATTCTGTAACTTGCCATTACTAAATAAACTTGGTCAAAGTGAACAATAATTTTATTTTTTAATAACGATTGCATAACGAACTTCGTACCAAAGAAGCCTAAAGTCGCAAATAAAAGATGAGGTACAGCGAGCTTATACATCTCTGGACTCCTAATTTCATTCGCACTCAGGCCGGTATATTTTTTACATCGTCTGTTGGAAAAAGTTACTCTTTGTGGGCTCAGGGTGAAAACAGTTGTATTGTCGCGGCCATGGCCACTTAAATTCTGTGCTAAAAGCTACTCCGGAGGCATGGGAGCTTTTAGTTTAGACTCGTTTACACGTACCCATGTGCAAGCTTTCCTGCTGTTTCTCGCACTATATTTCTTGTTTCAAGCATCACGCAACTTTTTAAAAATACCCTTTATACTTTGCTCTTTTTTATTGTTGCAAGTAGTCTGGTGAGAAATGACATGCGTGAGTTTTCAAATACAAGCTTATAAGCTTTTATGGGTTTTTTGACATTTAAAGAGATTTTTTCATCAATACTTGTTTTGCTTATTTTTTTGAAATCAAGACAAATATCATTAGGAAGAAACTATTTATATTATTCTAGTATTTTTAAATTAAAGTAATATAAAGATTTCGAATGATTTTTACTCGATTTACTATTTTCTCGATCTACTATTATCTATTGTCATATTATATTTAATTTAAAACACAGTATTATAGAAACACACAATACTAGATTATTAAGTAAGAGTACAATAATTTAAAAAATTTTTTCTGTTATATTAAAAAAAGTTTTCCTAAAGATTTATTTTACTGCTCCATTCTTTAATTATCTTAAAGTTATTCAGATTTTGAAAAAAGAGAAACACTTAACTTTGTTTTAAGTTAGTCTTATCTGTTTTTAGAAATTTCGTATAACTTTCTACATAAATAAATATTTCAAATCTGTTACTGCATAAAGAAAGAACAGAATAATATATTGATCAAAATTAAAATTTTAAGATATACAAATTTTTTTTATAAAGTTTACTTTTCTGTTTATTATAAAGTCTTACGATATGAAAAATATCACATGTTATATATAAAATCTAAATGATTATGGGAAAACTTATAGATATGTCTCAACCCTAAGATTTTACAGGCTTATGAAATCTTTTAAAATTATAATTTTAATAATTAAATAGAACACAGCGAATATACTTAAATTGTATATGATAATTTAATATTAATGTTCTTGTATTTATTTAATTTATATATATATATATATTATTAGTTTTATTAATTTTCTCTTTACTGTTATAATAGTAAATTTTAGTTTTAAATGTAATGTTAATCGTTTGTTCAATAGTTTTACCCGTTTCTTTTATAACTTTCATCTCTATTTGTAATATAAAATAATACTCAAATACTCAACCTAAAACTTTGTTTTATTTAATTCATAAAACAATCTGAAGGAAGATGATTTCATGTATCTTTTATGATGACTATTGATTAAAGATATTGTAACGAGAAAATCTGTTTAGATAAACAAAGGATTGAAAACAGAAAATACAAAGTTAGTAAAAGTCTGTGAAAATCCAATTAATTTTTTTATGAATTGTATCGGAAGATTTAATATTTAAAAGTCAAAATTATGTTATCTCTAAAAAAATATTCTAAATTCTAAATTTTAAACTGTATAAAACAATACTTATAATGTATAAAATATAGTAGTATTTACTTAATACAATATTTTTTAAGTTAACTATAACATTTGCAATTTTATAATTTTAAAAATAAGTATGATATATGAAATTAAAAATAAAATAAAATGATGAAAAAGAAATAGTTTAAACTTGGTTAAAAATTATTAATAGTTATTTTTAGTTTCATTTGAAAAATAAAATTAAACTCGAGATACCGACATTAAAAAGTGTTAAATATAATTTCATAATAAAAAAAGAAAAGAATTAAGAAAAGGTGTAACTTCCCTCAAATCAGGTTTCCACGCATTTACTTTTATTTATGAATAAACTACACTCCTGTCGTCAAGCTTCTTAATTTGACTTATCTTTGTGATTATGGTCGTAAAAGCAATTTCTCATAATTTTAGTCGTTGTTGTAAAATTAGATAGTCCGTAGGAGAAAATAGAATAATAAAGAAACTTAGTATAAAATCTTACAAGATCAATTAGGAAAAGTTTATAAGTTTGAACAATTAAAAAATCGGAATTCAAACTGATTAAGAACTAAAAATTTCTGTTATTTATTTTAAATAAATAAATTAGAAATATTTTTTAATTTTTATTACATTATTCTTTCAAATTTTTATCGAAAAAATGGAATACTAATGTAATATTGTTATAAAAGTTTTTGTTTTAATTAACAACTTTAAGAAAAGGAGTCTAAAATAAAAAAACATAATTATAAAACATAATATAATAATAGTGAAAAAGAAATAAATGTATTTTATTTTTTTTTATTACTGAAAATTTCCGATATAATGATTCACTGAAACATTCCGATATAACGATAAAATGATTCACTGAAATAGAGTTATATATTTGAATTAAAACTTAAATATCGTATAAATTACAATATTAATTCTAATCATGTACTATTATTATAGATATTATTAATTTAATTTATTGAATTTGAATATTTAAAAATAGATATTTTTTTTAATAATCATTATGATATAGATTCAGTGAATTACATATATTACATTGATATATACAGTGAATTACATAATTACATAATATTATAGAGCAAGGTGTTGAAACTGGAATTAATATTTTAAATTTATCTATATCGAAATAAAATTGTAATAGATAATTATTTTATAATAGATAATATTTTAAGGATGGGGATATATTATGGGGACTTCAATACAGATAAAATAATAATGTAAGACAAGGTTGGTATTATATTATTATTAATACATTGTCATAAAAATAAGTACGAAACCTATATTTTTAGTATTCTTATATATATATGGGCAATTTTATAAATATTAGATAGCCGAGTTTAATAAATCGATCAATGAACAAAAAGTGATGTACAGCTAATAATATGAAAAAACAAAAAAATATCTAGATTCTCTAAAATTAAAAGAAGCTACAAGCCACGAGTGATAAAAGTAGATAAGAAAGAAGTAAATGAATGAGGACCAAGGATGAAAAAGGCTCGTGCACTTTTTTTCGTATTTTTGGTCAATTGGTTGCTACATAACTCTGGCGCATTTCCAACTTTTCGAAATCAACGACACTCCATTTCTCGTTGCCTTTATCCTCCCTTCGCTTGCTGCCGCTACTTTTCTGCTTTGGTTAACGTTGTTACGGAAGCCAGAGGCTTTTGCATTTTGCAACGGAATCACTTCTATCTGTCTGCCTATCTGTTTTTCTTTCTTTCTTTTACTATCCTCTTTTCCATCTTTCTAACACATTTCAGTACAGAAAAAGGTTTTATTACTAATTTATTCAAAGATCATAGTTTTGAACCATTCACAATGTTCAAGATTTCGACCGACCCTCAGATCTTTCTCAGCCTTCTCAAATTGGTGACGACGTAGTATAACTTATAATTGATATTAAAACTAATTCATATTACTCGACCGCCTTATATTTACATAGCATTCGTTACGTTATGCAATAAGACGGTGCCTTTGTTGACCGGA
>JAPYYT010001682.1:0-24496 GCA_030522565.1 Ceratosolen corneri | reverse complement strand
TGGTGCCTTTTGACCGGTAGTGTCGACGCCCTTTTAGGCGGTGGAGGCATCGAAGCGGCGGTAGGCCACACGTCGAAGCACCGGATCGGCGCATAAGACCTTTTCCCGACGTCTCTGCTCACGACGTCACTTAATGTTTACATTATATAAAATATGCAGGTTTTGTCCGTTGCTTTTATGACACGCGCCTTGCAGTGCACATGATGGTCATATAGACTATCGAAGACCTTTTGAGTACAATGCAAGGATAACTCGATAGTTTCAAAACACTGTCATTTCAAAAATATATAAATATATGAAATATTACTTCAAAATTCGTCGCTCTTTGGGGCATCTGGCAATCATAAATATAAAAAACATTCTAAGCAAAAAAATAAAGAAACAATATTATTTAGGGGTCCTCCTTTTTCTATTCGGTTCTCGAACAGTATTAATTATGTACTCTTCATAATTATTGAATAATAAATATTAACTTTAAATGAAAAATTATAATCTATTCCTATGTTTGAAAAATTATATATATGCTTTCTAAATTTCCATCAACTAATTCAATCGTAAAAACTCAATCTTCACTTCTGTTCGTGCCCAAGTAATGACTAGAAGTTTTTCTCCGAAACGATGACATTCACCTACTAACATGCAAATATATATATACATGTTTCATAGATCTCGAAATATAGATTTACATAAATTAACAAAATTATTCACTCAATTATACTATAATTTTAATCATAATGTTTTAAGTTATAATTTATTATGCAATAATTCAAACGTTATAATGGTCTTATAAGAAAATATTAATTGTATAAAAATTATATATATATATATATATATAATTTGCTTGCTTTGGACAATAAATAAAAAATACTTTTCAATTAATTTTACTTATTAAATATTTTTACTTATTAAAATAATTGATTCGTTTAAGAAAATTAATACATACATTATTATATGATAATTAACAAAAAATTCTTTGAAATTTAGAATAATATTTACATTATTATAAAAACTATTTTATAAATACTTATAATTTAATTATACTTATTATTTAAATGTATTTATTTTTAAATAAAAAATAATGAAAATTATCAAATCATTTAAAATTATTAAATAGAATAAAAATAATATTAAAAAGGTTTTAATATGAACATAAATTATATGCTACATAAAAATATTCTTAGTTATATAATATTTTAATTTTATAAATTTTATATTCACTAAATATTATTTAATTATATTTAAAATTTTGAACTAAATATTATTTAATTATATTTAAAATATATAATAAAACCGGTTAACATTCACATAAATCTTTATATAATTCTTTTCAATAAAAAATTTATATGTATTAACGATATATATTAATAATAATATGCAAAAATATCTCATAACAAATAGAATAAAATATGACACTCAAAATTTTATAGGTATATTGCAAATAAATTAACATACTGTATGATAAATACGAATAACGTAACCTAAGCAACTAATAAAATGTATAACTACCTGGAAAATAACTTTAAAAAAAAATAACTTTCTTCTACATTTGTTTCTAAAAATTATCAACGGTTATAATACACTAATAAATTATTAAAATACTAGATTTTAGTGCATAGCATTTGAAAATTAATCACTAATGTCATAAAATAAAAAACATACAAGTATTTTTGACTATGCAAAAATATATATAGCTGGCTACTTATGTCAATAATAAAGTTTAAAATACAGTTATTGAAAATATATTTCTAAAATAATGAATTACTTTAAATAAGAAAATAAGAGAAGCTCAGATTTTTGATGATGAAAAATATTAAACTTGAATAGATATTTAGTGTTAGCGTTGTTCATACGATTATCTTTTTTAGTTTCTAAAAATATTAAAATATTCGTAAGTGTATGTGTTTGTATAAGTATGAATGGGTGAAATGCAATTACATTTTACAGAATTATTTTTCATAAAAAAAATTTTCTAAAAATGGCTGTAACTGTACTAAAGCTATAAGAATTCGCAAGAAGTGATATATTCATTTTCAAAATCAGAAGAACACAGGAATAAAAAAACATAATAGATTGTTTTTATCAGAAACATGTTCTTAATGAGTTTGGTGAAGAGAATGGATAGATAATTGTATGTACGATTATAAACGAAAAATCTGTTTCATGAACTATTTTTATTTTGTGACATTGAAGATTAACTTTATAAGAAGTTTTAAAATTGCTGTTTGCAATATTATAAATGTATATATATGCAGAATTTACATCAGTTTAATTTCAGAAAAATTAATTTTGTTATAACAACATTTTCGTTATATTTTCTTTAGCCAGTAGGAATAGATAGTAATTAATTTATAAAATTTGAATTGGCCACGTATGTCTGGTATAGCTCATGATAACACCATAAAATAACCAAAAAAGGATTTAAAATTATATTCATATAAAATATTTAATTAAAATCATAATTTATGAAATAAAAAATATTTTTTCAAAATAATCTAAAATAAATTATTTTATAAACACAATCGTTCTTAATTACAACCTATGGTTGATATGTTTCGAAAAAATAAGAATAAAATTAATTATCTAATGACTAATATTAATTCTAGAGGAGGTAATTGGCTTACACAAAGCCATTATCAAGTACTTTTTTGTAAATTTTAATTCACAGTGTTTATATTTTATTTATTTTATTTTTTTTAATTAAATTTTAAAATATTTATAATATAATAATTAAATATTACATTAATATTATATTTGTACATTCATATATTTTTAAATAAATGTATATTTTTAGCATTGGGTTTCTTTTTAATAATATAAATATTAATAAAAATTATAAACTATATTGTTATTGAAAATTATCTCATATTAAAAAATAGTAATAAAAGTAAAAGCTTAAAAATTATGAATACAAATTTTAATTATTTTGAAAAACTTTATTTCATAAATATAACTGTATAATAAGATATATAAACTTCATCACGACAATCGGAAATATTAATTATTGACTTTCATTTCCTTTTACCTCGACAGTACAGTTATTTTAAAATAGTACTAATGTATAGTTATTTTTATTATATAAATCGAATAAAGTATCATCCTTCAAAGATTTGACTAAAATTCTGAAATGTTTCTGTCATTACAACAATCCACTTTAAAACGAAATGTGATAATGTGAAAAAATATTGAGAACAAAATAACCAAAAGTAAAAAAATCGGTATAATATTTATAACTATGATGTTACCATAATCTAGATAAAATACTCTCCCGATAAGTCTATTTCATTGTTATTTTCATTTTTGAACATATCATAATCAATATATGTATATAGAAATTACAAAGATTGAAATATGTATTTTTAGTTTTAGAGTAAGACTAAAAATTCAAGTTAGATAAACTTTTTAAAAAGTGACATATTTAATGATGTACATTTTAATATTAGAATTTCAATTGCATGATAAATACTTACTTCAATTAATAGGTTCGATAAAAAAATTCTTAATTCAATTTACTAATTCTCAAGCTTTAATTTTTAAAAATTTTAAATCTTTAAGATAATTTCACTATTATTACAAACATATTTTTATTATTTACATAAAAACTATTTTTCTCAAATCTTAAATTCTAATTTCTAATTGAGGTGTATAAATTCTTATAAAATAATTAAGTTTGCAATTACTTTGTTTTTAAATAAATTATGCAGTAATTATTATTTACGAATATTTCTACTATTAAATTATATACGAAATAAATTTTTATTTTTCTTAACTACTATATCAAAAAAACATTGTTACAATACAGAAGATTATAAACATATATACAAAATATATATACTTATAACTTAAATCAGAAACTAGGTGTATTAAAATTCAACGTACTCGAACAATAATATTATGAGCTTTAATTTTACGGAATTTACGTATTTAATTAAATAATCTTGTTATTCTTAATTACTAAGTATTTTAATATGTGTAAATTTTTTTATTTTTGAAAGTGTATCTATTTCACATTAAACGTTATTTATTATAGGCACATACATTTTCCTAATGTCACTGTTTAATTATTGTATATTATTATTTATTTTATAATTATTATTCCTTTAGTCAATTAACTAGATATTTTTTACTTATGCCGAACAATTATATCATGATATATTATTTATTACATATTTGTCATTGAAAATTATATATTTAGCAAGCGAAAAAAGTATTAAAACTTTCCATTGAGCTATTTCATAAATTTTTGCAATATAAAAGAAGGCGTAGTTCTTTTCATTTATGTATTTAAACAAAGACTGACTAATTTTAAAGACACTAAAGCTGCTTTTTATTATATGCAATAAGTTACACTAATTAACAAAATATATTCTATAAATTAAAATAAAATTTTTTATATTTGTAAATTTTTCAACAATTTATTTTATATACCTTCAATATTATATAACGACAATAAAATTTATGTTTGGTTTGTTAAAATTTATTTAATAAAAAATAAATTTGTAATTTAATTGAAAATAAACATAAATACATATTATTACAACAATATCATAGAATAATTAATAAACGCATAATATAACTAAACTAGATTATATTTATATATTTCATTATATTTCATTATATTATATTTATATAATAGAAATTGAATTCCGCTTATAAAAATGAGATCATACTATTCATAGCACATTATTATTCCTTTCTTTACTTGCATATAAAAAATATCAAAAGTATCAAGGAACACATTACATTGTAAGCTATTATCAAATACTTTCCCATACTATATATCATATTGAATACCCAGATAAAATAGTATTCTATATATTTAAAAAAATAAAAATTAAATACCATACATAAAAAGAGGACAAAAACTCACTTACAAGAGAAGCCTTTCTCAATTTTAAACAGACACCATGTGGCCATTTATCTAAGGAATAACGTAAACCAATGAGGATGAAAAATCGTGTATTTTCATTCGTGCAATATTTTTTCACTTGCCTTAGATCCTTTAAATGCATTGAAACATTCTTCACACGCTCACATAGAATTTACATAGCATCTACTGTTACTTTTTGCTTACAAATACGTACGGGTTTCTCTGTCTATGCATGTATAAAAGAAATATAAATAATTAAATAAATTCATCAATTATTAGATTAAAATATAAAAGATGATCTATGTTCAGTTCGGTAGATAGATAGGTAAATAGATAGATAGATAGAGAGAGAGAGAGAGAGAGAGAGAGAGAGAAAGAGAGAGAGAGAGAGAGCAAAAATTAATAAGAAGATAGAATTAATAAGGTTATTTGTAGTTTTAGTTAAAATAGCAGAAAATCAATTAGTACAATAATTAATCTTTAAATATATAAATTAACGCTTATAATACATTTATTGAAACATATACATGATATTTATGTTAAATAATTATACGTTGAAAATGTAAAGATTTAATAAATTGATTTTGATAAAATACCAAAGTACATCGTTTGATGAATCATTTATGGATATATATGTATATATAAATCCTATTAAATATTTAAAATTGCCAAGGTTTTTTTTGAATATTTTTAATTTATATTCATCGTTAATTTTTTTATTGAAGTTAATACTATAATAACTATTAAGAAATTGATCAAATTTATGAGAGGAGTAAAAACGATGTACAACTATTACGTAGTATATAAATTATGGGTTTTTAGATTTTAAATTGATTTGCTTTTTATAGCAAATCATAGTTATGATTAAATAAGCAATAATTCTTGATTTCAGAATAAAGCAAAAGTTTCATTATTATCAATTAAAAGTATATTCCTTAAAGAATGAACATGAAATTAAGTTAACATATAAATTAAAAATGTACAGAATTATCGTATTTTACATTTATTAGTACACGAGTTTTTTTTATTTAAAAACTATATTTAACTCTATTAAAGAATTTGAAAATTTTATTATAATTCAATCAAACATAAATAATAAATAAAAAAACTCGACATACAAAATTCATATATTATTGTACTTAAATTATTAATCTGACTTTGTGTAAATTATATTAATGTATTCGTTTTAAATTCTATACCTGTATTAAAATATTTCGGCTTATGTTAAAATAACAATATCGAAAAATGAATTTATCATTCATTAAAATTCAACAAAAATACTTTCATTTTTAAACAACCTGTTACGTTGTGAGCCTTAAATTTTTTATTACATTGCTTTGAAAATTATTGTAAATATGAAGAAACAAAAAAAATTTAAACATGTTAATAGTAAAGTTAGATTACTTAGATCTTAATTATGCAAAACTAATTCATAATAATTAAATGTAAATAACATCTGTAGAAATTTCAAATCAATAAGATATTCTAATTATTTTGTATTAAAGTTGTAATACAGATGTTAATGTATATTCGTAAATTCATGTAAATATCCAATGAAATTAAATTTATATTATAAATAATATTATATTTTAACACTGATATAAATATATTTCTAATAAATATAATACATAAAAAACATAAAAATTAAAACATAAAATATATTATATATGTTGATATTTGTCAGAAATGTGAAATAGGTATTTTAAATTTATAGAGATATTATTGATTCGTGTACATTTTCTTTTTAATATTGTTAACAACGCTTATCTTCTTTGAACAAAATAAAAGCAAAAGAAAAATCGATTTGTAATTTATCAAATCATGAAGTTACTTTAAACTTTATTTGACTTAAATTTTCTCTTATGAAGGAACATTTTATGAAATTAAGTAAAATCATTAGCACAGTACTATGCATTTCTGCTATTCAATATTATTAGAAATTTTTAGTTAGAGCTAAAACAAGTGTTCAATATTTATATAAAACATTTTAATAAAAATTGATATATAAATTTGGTGGTCGTTCATAAGATATATAGATATTATATTTAGGAATAATTGTAATATTGTTAAGGTTCATTGATGTATTTTCTAAAAGAATGCTTTTGGATATAACGAAGCGATTGAAATACGTTTGTAAATGAATTAGTAATGTCAAATATATTTAATATATATATATATATATATTATTATTATATTTATATATCTTATATTTTTATTTATATATCTTAATATTTATATAATGTGTACTTCATTTATATTACAATATTTTAAACGCGTGTAGCAAATGAATAATATATTATATAATTAGTTTTTTATTATTTAGAATAATTGAGTACCTGCTTTCAATTAATAGAATACTGACTAAACATTTCCTCTTACTTATAAACACTTAATTCTCACGCTGCAAGTATCTACTAACATTTAATTAACATTAAATTTATGATTTCAAAATTATAATTATAGATGCCAATGAAATATCATACACATTTCAACGTAATTGTTTATCTATCATTCATTCGTACAGCAAGACATAAACACTTTTAATTTTATTTTTAAAAAATAGTTATCTTGTTAATGAATATATTAATTAGCTTGCAGTTACATATAATATTTCCAAATAAACCTAGTTTTATTTACAAATTATTCATTTTTCGTTAAAAAAAATATATATTTCAATCTAAATAATCTGTAATTCTATGAAAGTCGGTATTCATGTTGCGAAACTCGATTAAGTGTATAACAGTGACTAAATACTAATTTGATACACTGCAATATTTGAAAAGGGGAAGAACGAGGATAAGTTTTTTTTTTTGGTTTCTTTCTTTGTTTTTATGCGCCAAGAGATGCTCCAATAAATAAAAATTATGAGAATAAAGCGCAGCTTTAAATGAAAGCGTCTTAATAGAAAGTACGTCATATGCATACAAGCCGTTCAAAGCGCGCTTTACACGTACGACAACAGCGGTAACGAAAACGGCAACAATAACGATACCAGTGTTACTACGTACATTTATCGTGGGCACTGTAAAGTGCGTTGGGATCTTGGAGGCTCATTCCCCAGCAAACAATGTATCGAACTACTCGGTGAATAGTATTTGCCAGTGAACAGTAGGAAAAAGCAACGATTGGCCACAGCACTCGCACGCGATGTTAAAGCGGTGTCAGTCCTCGGGCGAGCCGGCAATCGGCATCCAACCCTCTTCGCGACCCGAGCCTCACTGGCGGCGGACCGAGTTCCCTCCATAAATAAATTAGACGTACGACGCCACCTGGGGAGTGACAGTTCAAACTCGAGAGGGTGGAAAAACCACCCACCTCCCGTCAACTCTACTCCTTTCATTCCTCCTTCTTTCCTTTTCTAAGCTCCTCTTTGATGTCCGAGCAATCGATAAATGCGGCAGTTTTAAGGGCGAGCGAGAAGGATCGTACTGTCGATAGGGACTGTGCCACTTCTTAACTCAACTGTATTGTTTAGCTGGAGGTACTTGCGAAGCAACTGACTTATTGAATCAACCGAAGGCGCTTTAAGCCAAGCATTACAATCACTCACAATTGCTCGCTGCATTGTCACATATTACCTAATTATAGTTTGAAATTTACCAACGATCGTGACGGACCCGCCGTCCATCCTTCGCCACGGACGCGACGTTCATCCTCCCATTTACAATACAATACAACCAAATCGCCCATTACTTGCAATTTATAAATACACAATCCATGAATTTTGATTACTCCCGGCTAACACTTTACATCACTGGGAAGCACTTCTTCTTTTCTTAATATGATAACGAAGTTCTTTATTTTTCTAATTAATTATCGCTCTATTCAATTGCTTACAGTTAATACTTGTATTTTATCTTCATTAATCACCAGTAAAAATGTCTAATTTCTCTATAAACTCTAATATATTATCTTTATAATAATTCACTTTAATAAGTAATAGCTGCAAATTTTATTTAATAATCTGAGCAATAAATAACTTTTATTTTGATTTTTTATATAAGCATTCTTTTCTTTTTTTTAATAAAATAGTAAAAATCATTTTCAAAGAAAAATAAATATAATAAAAAATATATGTATTTCCTATATATGTGCATATGCATACACATAAACACACACATATATATAAACACATGAATATATATAAACGTATTATATTTGGCGACTTTGCTATTTTTAATGTAAAAGATATCACGTATTACTGATTTATAATTTCTGTGTAAGTTATCGTATAATGCTTTATTTATCTTAATATAATCAATTCTTTATCCCCGCTTTCTCTTCTAGTTCTTAGTGCTCTTGTAGATTTCTTGAAAAGGCTCACATTCTTTTTTCCAATTCTGGAATCTTCTCTTATATATTTTTCGACTCACTCTAATTATTATTTATTACAAATTTCTAATCGCGCTGTTGTCATTCGTAACGATATTATTGTAAATTTTGTTTTATAAGTCATTTGTAATTTTGGTTTACATATCAAAATGACATTTTTGTATGTATTTTCGGACATCTCTTGACAAATTTGAAATTCAATATTTTTAACATTATACATGAATAACTTTATAATTGTATCTGTATCATTATTATTAATGGACTGTATGCCGAATGCATTTATTGAATATTAAAATATTCTACATTGTGTCTGTATACGTTTTTTGTACATTGTAAATTTCAAAGTTTCTCTGAATAAATAATCCATGTCAACTTCGAGAATTATTAAAGAGATCCTAAATATTATCCATTCGATAGTAATTATGAATGATTCGTATACTAAAATAGTATTTTCATTTAATGAATTATGCATTCATTAAATAATTTACTGATTTCTATTGAATATCATTGGATTTAAAACTAAAGCAATACAAAATAGCAAAAATAATAGTAATAAATAATTATTAGTTAAATGAGACAAAAAGACATCATTTCAATTTAAAAATAGACATTTTATCATCAATATTCTACGAGAATATTATATTAATAATAATAATAATAAATAATAAATATTAATAATTAAATAAGAGACAAAAAATCAAATAATTATTCTTAATAAAGATCTAATGTATATTTTAGTTATATAATATGTAGAAAGAAATTTGAAATATTCTATGGTTTTATTGTGTTATAAAGTCACTTATGTGACTTTAACATAAGTTAAAGTTGCAAACAAAAGTGTTATAAAGTAACTTACAAAAAAAAAAATAAATAAATTATTTAATTATTTTAAAATAAACTGGAGGTGAATTTTCTTTCTCGCGGATTTAATATTTATAATCATTTCTTAAATAATTTAAAGTTATGGATATATTTACAGACTAATATGTTTTCTGATGGATTGCACAAACGCTTACAAGATAGCATTATTATTGTAAAATATATATTGTGTTAGATTAAAACTGTAAATAATATGTATTATAAAATATATTTTCTATAATTGTGAGATTAAATACATTTTGTTAATTAGTTTAAATTTGAAGTCGGTAAAATTGTAAATATAGAAACGATATTAATAATTTATAAGTTTATATAACATATTTATTAATAAATATATACTTATAAAAGTAAATAAGAAACTTGATTTAATTAGTTGAATAAAGAACATATATGTTATATATGTTATGTTAACATATATGTTTAACATATATGATGCTGCCTTTTATTGACGATGTCTAAATTCTAACTAATTTTGATCATACTCCTCCATGTCTCAGAGCAACCTCATCTTTCATTAAAAAGTTTAATAAGCACGGAAATGAGATTTTTAATCTCGATAACGAAATGAAAAAAGGAGCAATTAAACGACAATACTTCACAATTATTTCGTTCTTCTTAATTGTTGAGTAAGAAATTATTAATTTCATTGTAAGGAAAAAACTAATCACATGAGGTCAACTTTATTATTAGAGCATAGACAAAAAAAAAAAACAAATCATTAAGCAGCTATGCATAAAAATTATTTGTTAAAACAAATTATTAATTAAATTAAGAATATAATAATTGATAATATTTGCATAGAAAATTTTGTTTTCAATCGTTATTTTTACTTTTCCCATTAAAGGAAAGATTTGTAAGCATATTTTTAAGGCTATCTATAATATATAATTGTGATTTAATTATTTTCTAATTGATAGTACATCAAAGAAATTTTTTATTTTACATATAATTAAAATATTTAAAATATTTATAAAAATTACAATTTTTATAGTTATCATTAAAAGCTAAGAATGCATTAATGGTCTATTTTTTTAACTTATCTGTATATCTTTGATATAAGAGATATAAAATCTTATAAAATGTTATAACAATAAAATATTTAGTAATTGGTACTCAAAAATTTATTTCAAAATATATATAAAAATACATATAAATATAAATTCATGAAATATTTTTTATTAAAAGTCAGAAGATTCTTTGTTTAAAAAAATTTCATCAAACAAAATTGAAAATAATGAATTACGATAGATTAAAAAGTTATTAATTAAAATAATAAATATCTCGTTAAAGTACAAAGTTATAATAATCATTTTAAATTTCATTTAAATGATCTTTAGATTATTTTTCTTAACTATTTCGGAATGTTTTATTAGTTTTGTTTTTTCATCTATAAATTGAAATTTGTATTATCTAATAATATTATAATTATTTATGCATTCTTTTAAACGAATTTTATAGAATACCTCTAATTGAACATTAAAAAATTCAATAGTAAAATAAGATTCATTTTAACAGGGAAAACTATTTACATATAAAATCTTTAAATATTATATTAAAATTGATGTCATTTATGTTAATGACACTCGATCATAAAAATTTTGATTAAATTTATATACACTAAATAATAGATATTAAAATAATAAATACCATATTAATATTTCAATTGAAATATTTAAAATGTTCATCCCTCTCATTTATATTATTCTAAATTATTATTTTAAATGTTAAAAATTAATACCTTATAAAGATTATGACAGTTAAAAATATGAGTAATTTAATACAAGTTACTGAAATAAGATTTGATTTCAAGGTTTTATTAAATTACTTCTTCAACAGACTATTTTAACAATTGCAAAGCCTTTAACATAGACTCATTTTATATGTCGTTATATGTATGAATTTTGCAAGTCTAAGTATTTAATGCAAGATTTGTTCACTACTATTTAACAATAAATTAAAATTATGGCTATAATTCAATTTTTTTACAAAATACTAAAGAAAGTTGTAAACAAATAATTCACGTATGAATTGTAAAGAATAATGTTTTAACACAATTTCAGTTTATCTTGCATTAATTTAATGGATAAATTAGTAAATGTAATTTAATAAATGTAAAAATCAAATCAAATTATTAATTCCCTTACACAAACAATGCATGCATTAATTATGACATATTACCATATTTTTCAAACATCTGCAATTTCATTTTATTAAATATAGTTAATTATACGCATAAATACTCACACAGACATTTCTTGTTTGAAATAAAATATAAACTTATAGAACCAATTTATAGAACATTTTTAATAGAATGAAAAACATTTACTCTCGTTAGTAAAAATAAATCCTTAGTGTTAACTAAAAATAACTTTAAAAATAACTTTTCATTTAAGTCTACTTCTTGATTTTGTCCATATTCATAACATGTATTGTCACTCTACTAAAGTAAGTTGAAACTAACACAATTTTCAAAATTCAATTTTTGTGACACAATGATTCGTTTACTGTCTCACCTTATTTTATACCGCAGTGACGTAATATCATATGGTCAATTGGCTACAATAGATGCGATTTTCAAGATTATCTACAAATATTAGGAATTATTCGTATTCATAATAAAAAATACTAACTTTCTTTCATTAAAATTATTATAAAAATTATAAAGTTATAAATATATACGCGCGCGCGTATGTGTGTGTATGTGTGTGCGCGCGCGTGCATATTTGCTCAAATAAAAAGCAATATAAATATTTGATAAAAGTTTAAGTGAACTAGAATCGAAACACCAGTGACAGTTATACCTTGCCTCAATATAATTTAAATACCTTTCGAGTATAGTGGGAAATATTAATAATGATGTTAATATATTAAAACAAATCTTTCGTATTCTTTGATATATAGCGGAGTTGCTTTTTAATAGCTATAATACTAAGTTTCGTAGGTCAATGTAGGACGCACCTTGTATATCCTTATCCACTATTTCTGTCTCTGATTATTTTAAATTACAATTAAAAGATGAAATAAAGAATTATAATATCTTTTAAATTACAATTAAAAGATAAAATAAATAATTATAATACCTTACTTTACTTGTTTAATTTTAAGGTATTGAGTAATAATAGTTGTTCGGGAAAATCCCTATAATAAAACAACCGTCACTTCGGCGCCGTGTAACGTGATCATTAGAGTTTGTGATATAGAAGTGCGGTGTAAATACAAAGAACAAAGAAACGTGTAGCCCAAAGACAAAACGGTCATTGCTAGAAAGATCTAGAAGGAAAGTTCACGTGTGGGTACAATTGCCGTCACTTGATCCAGGTCTAATAAAAAAATAAGACAACTTCTCGGCTTTCCCACGCAGCCTGAGCTGCTGACTCGGCCACGGTGTGACCGCTGCGGGAAAAGGGCCCCGCTATCGGCATCTAAAACAAAAGGGACAAAGAACTCAGTGCACCAATAATAATTGGTGTAGCGAAGTGCCGATCGCGGGATCAATAAGAAAAATCAAGTCAATTAGTTTCGACGGGGCGGCGTAAAGTCGCGATGCGAATTGTGAGGACAAAGTGAGCCATGCCGTCAAATCGGTGTGGTTATCGTTGGCTTCGAGTAAAGTTCAATCTTCAATTATGGATCGCGGCAGAAGCCGAAACAAGGCAACGAAGATTGGTATAAGCAACACCGTAAAAGGATTAAAAGAAACGCCGCATTCCCTCCAGCTGAAGCAACTACGTACCATTCAACTCGAGGTAATCAGGAACGGGTGATGTCTTGTTAAAGAGGGAAACCAGCCCTCCCACACTTGAACCTTGCACCATAAAAAAGGTTTGTCACATCTAACTCAGTGTAAACGGGGCTAAGCTGCAAGGCGGATTTTCGAATACCATTGAATCTCCATTCTAGCGTTACGGCCATTTATCGTTAACACACACACACATACCCATCACCACACAAGAGAACCTTTATCATTAAATAAATAGAAAGAGCACACACACGTGTTTAACGATTCAATCAATCCTATCACCAATATCTATCCTATTATATCCCCATTCTTTAACATCAGGGAGCGCATACATTAAAGGAGGTGAATTCCCTATCAGTAGGCCGTCGGAGCAGGTAAAGCTGAGCCCACGAGAGCTAGATAGAGGATGCCTCAACAATAGTCATAATGTAGTTAATAAGTTTCCTTATTAATCAACATTAAATAACCTTGTTTACTTTTCTAAGCTTTAACAAAATTTTATAGTAGCTCTAATATTTTTTAATTTATATTGTAAATAGGAATGGATAAACTTGAAACATTACTTAAATACTTTTATAACATTGTGAAATTGAATAATTTGCGTTTATTTATTGATCTAGTTAGTTTCTAAAATTTGTAACAATGCTCGTATCACTTCGCAAATTTAGGCATCCTGATAGTATTTTTTAGTCGGACCTTTGCTTGCAATTAATAATTTCTTTTATAAGCTTATTTCATAATTTACTCAGCAATACACAAGAGAGCAGCTCACTTCATGCATTATATAATGATATAGTTTGTATTGTTTTATCATAGCAAGTATTTTTCTAACTCACAAAATTCAATTGATTGTTACATAAACACGTTTATTAATTTACTAAATATAATGTTCACTAGGCTAACAATAATCAACTTATTCAAATCTGGAAATTCTACTACAAATGCTGTCGAATTCTTTATTAAGAGATTGAATAGACACCATCTTACTCGATGTATTGTATTTTTATATAATTACATTTTACGGTCATTATAAAAATACTAGTTTCATATTATATAACAATTATGTGAAGCATATAAAGTATATAATGTTATCTGATACATGTACATTTACTTGTACATTTAGGGAATTTCTACATTCATCATCAATATAAATTTCGATATTTAAAAAAAAAATAAATAATTCTATTGAATATATTAAAAAAAAAATTAAAGCTTATTATCATATATATCTTATTATATATTATTATAATATAAATAATATAAATATTATATTACTTCATTACTTTCTATATAATTATAATATAATTATAATTATAATTATAATTATAATATCTTATAACTATATAATTATAATTATAATTTAATATTTATTTGAAAATTCAATATGTAATGAAATAGAATTATATTATTTCTAAATTTTAAGTTTTTAAACAATTTTTATATTTTAATTATTAAAATATTTCAGATATTTGTATCAAGGAAGATAAATAAATTTAAGTTATAAATAGACAAAAAATAATTCATTAAACTAAATTTTATTCATGCTTCATCATCGATTTATAAATATCATAACATAAAATGCATACATTGATTTACTTGTATTGTATTGTGTAATATGTACAATTCGTATCGAAATGAATATATATATACATATATACAATAATAAAAATACAAGCAAGTAAAAGTAAATTTGAAGAAATCTATAATTTATTTTCTGCAATTAACTTAGAATATTTATTTCGATTTGAGAAAATGACTTCTAAGATTTATCTTGGTCTGACACAATTGTTACAAAGTTTATGTCAAATCAAATTGTAATTTATAATATTCCTTAAAGTATATTTAATATTCTATAAAAATGTTGATAATAATAAATCCAAATTAATATTCACTTAGAAAATGAACAATGAAACCAATGTCATGCCAATATTTATCAACTTTATCAATTACGTGACACAAACTCGAACTGAATCATATCGGTGCAAATAAAGCCATTATTTGTATAAAATAAATATTATAAAAAACAAATTTACGTAAACATATAATTGTTTGGATTGATTTCTAATACTTAACAAGTCAAAATTGAAAAATCTAAATCTCGAACTCCATCATGATATATAGACGTGTGTGTGCATTGTGAATTTTTGTACAAGAACCAATTTTAGCCGAGCCATCGAGTATTATTTAAAATTAAGCTATGAGAGCGATCTTGTACTGTTTTAAAGTTCCTCGGTTCAGCAATGTGATGTGACTTTTCAATCAACCAACCGGATCAATAACATTACTATGATTCATGCATTATGTATACTATAATTCATACGCTTAAACTTTCAATCTACCTTGAATATGTATTAATGAAATACGATCAGAACAGTACCTATTTATTTATAATTGTACCTATTTAATAGATGATTAAGTAAGTATTATTATATTAATTTTCACTATTGCAAAAATGAAAGTATTTATTAAAACAACCGCTATTTTTTAAATTATGTCAAAGAATATAAATGGAATAATACTATGATTTAATTAAATGCTTCATTGGTTTCTAGATATACAAAAATAGAACTTTTATTATTACTGTAAAGAAAATACTTAAATTGTTTATCAAAGTTCCATTTCTAAAATTTATAATTCTTAAACTTATTTTAATAAAATTAGGGAATGTAACTGAATATATTCTACTTTAAATATTCAGTAGCATTATACCTATAAACACAAATGAATGTAACCTATTTAATAGTTTGGAATTGGATTATTAAAGTTTGCATAGTGAATTTTTCTTGATGTTATCTCAATGAGTTTTTACATAGTTACTTAAACAAAGTCTTTTTTACAAGAGTTTTTATTACAGACTATAGAGTTATAAAAAGGGTACATTACATGATGGATAAAAATATTTTGACAATAAATTTTATATAATATAAATATTCCATATCATCACATAATTGTATATTGATTACTAACAATCGTATAGTAACTGATTGGAATTTCAGTCATTTATGAGGTAGATATGCTTTTATATAAATGGCACGGCTTAAAAATGTCAGATTTCATGTGAAATATTGACATCTACTATATATATATATATATAGAGCAAGGCTTATTTTCTTTAAAATATTGTAGTTACTTAGTCTCATATTGATAAAATACCCACAAGTTGTATTAACTAAATGTTGGTAACACATTGGACGGAATTAACATTTTCATTCCGAATGAACATTGAATGTACGAAGATTTAATGATTTAATCGCATATTTAAGACAAATTCATTTAAAGATATTTTAAATGAGATTTAAAAATATTTTCACTATAAATCTAAAAAAATATTAAACTATTGCATGTATTTAATAAATGTATGAACTTTTAAAATTCCGATAATTGCCTCGTTTGCAAAAGCTCGACTCATCATTCATCTGCACAAACATATAATTGACTACAATTCGGGTACATTTCACTCGCATACTGAATAAGTACAATATTTCTGCGAACGTAACGTCATACGGATTATGAATTTAAGTCAATAGTTACATTTCGATTGGATTTATAAACTATTTACGAGCCGCTTTTTATCTAGTTTATAATCTCAAAAATAGTCGCTCAATAACCAATTACAAATTATTTTAATTAGTAGTTAAAATATTTACAGAGATAATGTATTTTCAATTCTAATACTACTGTATCCATGAAAGCATTGCTTCGAATTGAAATTTAGATTGGTGTAGTTGTCTTTGTTGTTATCATGATGTATCCCAGTTGTCCAATAGACGTAGCTTTAGCTTTAGCTCTATATCTCGTTATAGACAGAGTTAACAGTGATAGTAAAATTATCTAAAAACATGCCTATAATAAACGGATGGCTTCTTATTAACTAGTAATTAAAACTAGTAGGTCAAGCCATACAAGCTTACCAACCCAATTACCAAAGAATATTCCGTTCAGTATGACCATCAAAAAGATTATTAATCCCAACACAAATGTTTATTAAACAGGACTTTGCATCCACACTCCCCTAAATTGCACTTTAACGCACAGGTAAGTAATGATTCCTTGACTGATGCTAGGTTTCAAGACAGCATAATTATTAAAGAAAAAACAGGGCTTTATATATTAGCAAAAAGTGTTGAAGAGACTACAGCAGATCATAATCCATTGCCTTATCCACTTTAGTATGCAGTATCAAATAACATTATGAATTATGTGACTGGCAAGACTAAAAAAAAACCATGCACTTGTAATAAATTTATAAATCAGTGATATGAGGGTACTTGAAATAGTCTAAGAAATTCCCTAAATAATTTAACAATGAACCACCTAATCGCTTCCATATACACTATGATCTCAAATAATGGAGCTCAGGTGTTGTTGATGAAAGCATTCAAAGTTGATCGAATAAATAGATAGAATAAGAATCCGAAAAGGAATGCACACTAACCGCCCAGAATACATCCAGGCATATATAAGAAGCTTTTATCTAACTAACCTCAACTCAACACCTTCTGGAATCACATCATAAAAACTCAGTCTTTATGAAAGAACTCAGAACAATTACTAACGTGTTATTATCCTTACTATACTTCAACGAGACGTAGACAGACGAGCATCAATTCGTAGAGTAATGATTCTTGACCATCCTCGGCTCTCCGAAGCTAAAGCTACTACATTCTATTCTATTAGACCATTTGGAAACACCATGATGACAGCAAATAATCAACCACATCCGTCCAAATCTCAACTAAAAGCAATGCTTGGATAACTATAGAATAATTGAAAAAACGTAACTGCAACGTATCAGAATCAGCAATTAATATTTTAACTTATCTGCTATAACAGTATCCAATTATTAAAACTAATATATCAGAAAATAGAATAAAGGAAATTTGAATGAAAATACGAAGCATCCGAGCGACCGGACGAACTAAGAAGGCTTTCACAATTTAACAGGCTTCCTCTCTACATTACAAATCAGGTGACAAGCGAGAGTGTTGCATGGGGTCGTAATTAACGGAAGCATTGTAGGGTTGAGTACCATAATGCGCTGAACCAGCATTCATATTAAGCGCATAGGCTTGCATGTCCTGAGGGCCAAGGGATGGGGTGGGCGACATAATTGGCGTAGGAGTTCCCTGACTGGAGGATCCTGCGTGATAAGGTGAGGAGCCGGAGCCACAACTGCTGGCTATTGCTGCCGCAGCTTTCTTCGCTGCGTAAAGATTTGCCTCCTCTTGAGCCTTGCCGATGTTCTTCTTATACCGGATTCTCTTATTACCAAACCAATTAGACACCTATGAATTGAATATTTTTTGCATAATATAGGCATTTTTCTCATTTGTATTATTGATTTAGTTACTAATCAACTCCAATGGGATGAAACACTAATAGATGTGAAACTCGGCAATTTATTTTTAATGTTTAACATATAAATGAAGCTTTCCGTCGATTATTAAGAAAATCGTGGGATAAAATTCTATAATGTATACATACGATAATTTACAATAATTTGTGATAAAACAATTTTTTAACAATTGTTCACTTTGTAAAAAGCTGTTTTTTATTTTTGTTTGGAATTATTATACTATTATCTAAAGATGCAGAAAGATGAAAAAAATAGGTAAATGTCTTATATTTAATCTTCTTAACTTACTACTTACATAATTATAACAATATTGACATAATGAAATAGTTTCACTAATAATAGCTATGGTATATCGTATCGTTTTTATTATTAGTATTATTTACATTTATTATTGTCCACTATTATTGACTTTATTATATACTTCAATATTTCATTCCGTTTGAGGTGGTATAGCATAAAATACGAATATTCGTGTAAATATTGCTTACCTGTGACACGGTAATATCGCATTTTCTCGCTAATTCTTCTTTCGCCTCCTCGCTTGGATAAGGATTGCTCAAGTGTGAGTAAAAGTAAGCGTTGAGTATCTCTGAAGCCTGCTTGCTAAAATTGCGGCGCTTTCGTCTCGCATCAAGAAATCGACTTCTAAGACTCATTACTGCCTCACATGTCTGCTGTTTAAGCTGAATCTGAATATTACTCAGCTTTTTCTGGATTATTTGAACTGTCTTTTCGACTTCCTTGTTAGCGATCGGTCTGGCTGCACTTTGATCTTTCAACAGAGTAACCACGTGACCGGTAAACATGTTGCAGTCCCTCTCATATTTTGCAAGCTCTTGATGGTACCATTGTCTGATGGAGCTTAGTTTGTTACGATAATCGTAGTGTTCGATAGCGCTGTCGAGTTGACTAAATATTTAAAAAAAAATTAATTATTATTTATGTATGCATAACTATTCTTGGTCATAGATATTTTGTAATTAAGAAAAAAAAAATATATTTTGCCATGACAGCATTAAATTGTAGAGATTACTTTTAGTACTTCAAATTTAATAATATACAAATAGTTGAAAAATGAAGAGACATCAAAGTAAAAGAGAAGCAGATGACTTCATTTTAAATGTACGAAAGCTAAGTATTGCGTGGCTACCTATACTAGGTATTATAAATTTTCCGTAAATATGTAAAAATATAGAGATTAGATACAGCAGAAAAATCCTTCATTATCTCATAACATTAAAAACAAACATGTATATATGGTATATTTTATATATCTATTATTTTATTCTATCATAGAAATTTTAAAGTATTTATATTTACAAAATGCTCTAAATCGTACTAATTAATAGTAATAATTAATTATAAGTTATAATTTATGGCGATGTTTTCAAAATTTTTATATATGCATTAATAATGGAACAAATAGTTTCTTGGATCATTTAAATTAATTTTTTCCCTTTTTTTTCAATTTAAAATATATTTAAACTATAGAAAGGAAAATGTTATTATTCGAAGCGATCAGTCAAAATTATACCGAAATGAATTTGTAACTCCAATTAAAATTGACTTGAATAAACTGTAATATATATAAATAACAAAATTAAAAATACTGTTAAAATTTATTCATCAATAGTAAAAATAAAAATAAATGATGGTAATTCTGTCTTTTAAACCATACTGTGCAATTTTAACGAATGCATTAATTCTAGTAAAAGTTTTTAATTACGTTTCTTATCGATACTATTACTATTTATTCTATTTTTAATGCGGAATTAATAAATTGTTGGTTTTCTTTTTGTAATAAAATCTTTTACGTTGAAGCCTTACTTCAAATAATTTTAATAACAATCGAAGCTATGTTATCAATAAACAAGTTAAAATAATCGACGTAATATAAAGCCGAGCTTTTTCTCACCTAGATGTTCTCGAAGGCGTAGATCCGCCGGCCTTGGTTGGCTCGGTCACACCCTCCGCTATCAACATATTATCCAGACGCATCAACTGGGCGTCAGGCTGCAAGTCTTCCTCGTGGATATGGCGCAACGATAGGCCCGTTTTTTCCTTGAATTCGCACAGGACATTGTACAAAGTTGGCATCAATTGGTGATTGCGCAACGTTCGCTTGCGCTCGTGTGCCTCATCCAAACTCTGGGTATGGATGCTCATTATTTGGTGGAGTAGTTCGTTTATGTTCTTGCGGCGTACACCTTGTTCGGTTTCCTGGCCTGCGAGTGTAATGAATGTTTTTTTTCGCAGATTTAAAGAAGAAAAGATATGGATAACAATATGGCTATTGTTATTGTAGAAAAAAATTCCAAGTGTTAGAGAGAGAAAATAGTTTATTTTTTCAACAAAATAATCAATAAATAATTAATGAAAATAAAATAAAAAATTAATTTTATTTATTTGATAATTAATTTTTGTACTTTATATAATTTTTATGTAAGTAATTAAAACATGAAATAATATTCATACTACTAATGGGGCCTGAAACTCGATAAGGTCCGGTGTTTGAAATTCCAGTTTCTCCAATCAAATCAACAGTTGATACGGGGGAATGAATTAGTCGTCCGGATTCATCCATTATTGATTTAAATATATATTTTATTTTTAAAATAATAAATCAATATAAATCTTCTAAGCTTATAAAAATTTAAAGAACTAAATGCATAGCATCAAGAATCGGTCCAAATCCATAAAAGCTGCAAAACGAGAAATTCTTACTCGGGTACCCAATTTTATGGCTAAAATTAATTAATTAGTATAAATGTTATATATTAGATTTTTCAATTTAAAATACTAATGTATAATTTTCAGATTCTTAAGTTTTAATTGTATATATATAATACATATAAATATAATTATTTTAATACTATGTTGTTAATTACATTATAGTAATTGATTAATTGATTGATTAAAAAGTCTAAAACTTTCTTTCTAAAAAAAAAATAAAAATGTATAAATTTGTATATAGTTCAATATTAAAAACTTTTTATTTTATAAGAAATTTTTAAATTTTAAAAAAATCTGAAAATTTGTTTACTACGCTTGATGAAGAATCGCTTATAAAATACCGAATGCTAAATAGAAAATAAATAGACACATTATTTAAATAAAAAATATAAATAAAATAAAAAAGGAAATAAAAAATAATGTAAGAATTTGTCACGACTATCATATATTATTTATTATTTTGAAATCACAATATTATCAAATGTCCGATTATTATAATTACGTCAAAGATATACAATTAATAAGCATTCTTGTTTAAAATTATTATAAAATTATATAAATTTAAAATACATTTTTAAAAATTAAATTACTATCTATACGAAATAATTAGTTTTAAAATAAAAAACATAAATAAAATATTCTTAAGTACTATATTAACTGCGTTTTATCTTTTACTTTTTTTTAATTTTTAAAAAAAAATTACTTTAAAATAATGAAAACAAATTAAACATTATTTAACAAATTTTTTAATTTTTAATTTTAGAGGTAAATCTAAATGATTTTTATTTAATAAATAAAGTATCATACAATGGTAAGAAACAGATCTAGTTATTTATTTTATATGCAACATGTTTATAATATTTTTAATAAAACAAAAATAAAATTTGTTATATATATATATATATATATATAATAACATACTTAATGCAGAATTTATCAAATTTATAGCACGTTTTATTTATAAGAAAATATGACAATATTATATTTAAGATTTTTTTATTATTAACATTGTACGTATTATGATTGAACGTAATTTGTCAAAAATATTTTAAAGACATAAAGTTAACTAATTTTAAAGTGCTCCTGAAATTTTCAATATATTATTTTATAATACGATATAATGTTTACCTAGACCTACAGTAATTGGAGGGGCTTCTAACGGTTAACTTTTACTATAGTACTCTAGGGTTTCGATTGTTTGAAAGTTCAAAATCTCGGAAATAAGATGGAATGTTGATGAGGTAAGTTCTTCGAATTCTGCCTCTTATTGATTCAAAATATGATTTTGTTCTTTTACATACTGCATTGTTTATGTAAATTGTTATTTTTATAAATTAAAATAAATTGAATGGCAAATTTAATTATCCGAAATATTACTGTTAAAAAATTGATATTTAAACATACGAACTTATCGAAATATTAAAGTTATACATTTTTATTTTCCATTACCTATATATCATCAAAATATAATTCTAAAAACTAAAGTTTTGTACAATTATATTACAAAAACTGTGAAATTACATATTTTCACGCCCCGAGATTTATTATTCCAATAAGGCGAAAGAAAATGCGAGAACTAAAATTTACATCTTAACAATCTAAATATAAGCTATAAAATTTAATAAAATTCAGTATAAATAAAATATTTCCCATCACAATCGAGCTTTTAATACTTACGTACAAATCAGAACAGTTTATAAAATAATAGCTAATCTATATAATAAAATAGTGTTATAATTATATAACGAATCTATACATTTACCCTAAATAACACGATATTGTACTTAACGTAACAAAATTGTACTCAAAATGCTACTGATTTGGAAAAGAAATATTTTTTAAATTAACTTATTGGCACTTATATCGATTGTATACTCACATGCTTGTTTACATCCTTTCAACAACTCAATATAGAATCTTCATATAATTATAAACATATATCACGAAAAAGTATTTATCAAACTTATTATAATGCTATTAATGAGAGTCATGTTTGACGCTGTAAAATTGCTGTTTAGAGCAGCAAATAAAATAACCTAAAAGCCCGTGTAAACATCGCCTCAAATCTATGCTAACTGGACGCAACTGACCTATCAAGGCTTTTCCCAACGCTTGGACCCAACATAACTTTTGGCTTTGTAACAACCATGAAGCATCATTATTGAAGTGAACCTAACCTCCAGAGAAAGGTTGCATCCCCACTACATCAATTGTTGGAGAAGGATGAGCTAGGTTTATAGGACGTTGTGTATTCTTAGGCGGCGCTACCCGAAATCTAAGGTTTCTAAAAATGCCTACGATTTCTAAAACTATGTTATAATGCTACAACCGAGCCTTTTCATTTGCTCAATGTTTCTCCGAAAAGAAAGTTGTTGAGTATAGAGCTTCGAAGCTACTCGGTTGCAAATTGAATGTTGAAATTACGGGAGGAATATAAAATATAACATTTTAATTTTAATCTCCGAATGATAGTATAACTGACTTCATAGTATTTTGATATCTTTCAATGTGTATCGAAATATAATGGTTTTTTCATTATAAAAAGTCATTTACTTAATATTAATTCTCCTTCAAATATATTATTAAAAAT
>JAPYYT010001681.1:0-24343 GCA_030522565.1 Ceratosolen corneri | reverse complement strand
TACGTGAAAGAGACAGTACGTGAGAGAGAGAGTAAGTGAGTGAGAGAGAGAGAGAGAGAGAGAGAGAGAGAGAGGACGAGAGTGAGAGTGCGTGCCGAAGCGATGAAGGGGCGAGGGGGGGAGGGTGCGGGATGGTCGGAGCTCGTGCGTGGACAATAAAGCGGACAATAAAGTTCACACAGGGCCGGGGCACGCGCCCGCGTGATTATTGATATGTGCCGGGCTCGTGCCGCTTGGGAAACGCGATATCGATCAGCGGCGACTAACTAATCAAACGCTCTTGGCTTACTTGGTCCGCGCACATATAAGTGATCGACCCTCCACGCCAATCAATTTACCATTTCGCCTTACTTTTATCAATCTGCGAATATGTCGGGCCCTAAATCTCTCTCTCTCACTCTCGCTCTCGTTCTCACTCCTCTGTTAATCGGTTATGATGCATTTTATTCCCGGGAGTGAGGAGCTCATTTCGTTAAAATTCAAACCTGTTTTTAATTCGCTTATGCGCTCGGATATTGCAGATATTAATATATGCAAGAGAAGTTTAATTTTCATGCCATAAAGCTGGTCTCCGCAAGTTCTCAGGCAGAAAAACTTGGCGTTCATGATTTCGTAATATACGGCAACTCGTGTATCTTTATTGTAATGATGTATGTTCTTATGCAAAAATTTAAAAGATTTTTAATTTACCTCGATAATTAGGGATAAAGTATGGGCTAATTAACTGGCATACCAAACTTACTTAAAAGGTTAGAAAAGAGAAGAAAAATTAAGAAAACTTGATAAATAATTTCACAGGTACTGCGGGTTATCAGCAGTCCTAATGCTTACGAGGAATTAATTGATAAGTGCATAAAACAAAAATGTCGACATCTATTATTATTATTGATCTTTTATAAATCCTATTTGATATTAAATCCTGGGATAGTTGATAAGAGCTCGAGTTTCAATATATAATATTATTAACGAATTTCTCTTAAATTATATTTTAAAAGAAATTCTCGGTGGATCATTTATTCTTTTATGCTAATATGCGCGCACGTAAAAAATAAATTAACTCGATTAAGAGCGGACATGGCAGGTCTTAAGGACAGAGGTTTAATAAGGGAAAAAGAAATTTTGTCAATAAAAAATTTATCGCTACAAATAAAGAAGTCGAAATATCATTTGGAACGTGAATGGCAATTGGCTGATTCTTGCCGACGTTTTCCCCTTCCATTTATCCACGGACGTCGATGGTTTTGAAATTTCTTTCGCCCGAGCTTTTAGCCACCGCTTTAAATACTTTCCTCAAATTGGAAAATTAAAGACTCGAGTATCGCGGAAAGGCTCGACCTTGTATTCATAGACAGCCTTGGGCGCAAAACGCATCGAGGATGAATTAAATCGCGAATTAAATAGTGAAAGTTAAATAATAATGAACGCGTAATTGGTTAAAAATTTCGATTCTTACGAAAATGTCTCCATCAATTAAATGATATAATTGATCTAAAGTATTTTTCGGCAACTTACTTCGATTTTAATAAGGCGAAGGATAACGGCACCGTAAATTTCTTTTATGCTCGGGAGCCATTTTTTATTAAATAATTAAATGATTTGATCGTCAGTGTGCACCGAGTTGGTCTATCATCTCACGAACATAATAATATTATCATCGCGTAAATTAACTGGACAGCGCATTTAATTGCGGTTTAGCCCAATAAATGGACATACTATTCGAGGGAGTTGATTTTAGAGCGGTGGGCGAAATAATAAAGCCCCGAAATTTCGATTAAAAGCGTGATCGCGTAATGTAAGGGTCCGGTGCCGATGGCTCGTAAAGGATTTCCAAGCGAAATTGCAATCCACGTCACTCAATCCCCGTGAAACTGCAGATTCACACGAAAAGGGTCTGCGCATGAATCCAGGTGCGCCTCCCTGGGAAGGTGTTTGCTTTTGTTGTCAGCGGCCGACACACGTTCGGATGAACACTTTTATCTTCACGGCAATATCCTTGCACAATGATTTTCAGCTCTAAAGAGTCGCCGATTCACCTAACGAGGAGGTTTTTGCGAGCCCATCGATCCTTCCAATTAATTGTCCTCCAAGAGAAGTGTTTGGCACTCCAAAGACACCTCTGGCCACAAATTCTGGACAATTTGAAAGTTTCACATTACTTACTTCTCTTCTATCAATTGGCAATCTACAGATAATCTTTGCATTGCCAATAAGGTTCCTAATGCAGCTCCATCGGCACATAATCGGTAATTTACCCTGCATGAACGAAGCTTGACCTTGCCATTATCCACGACAAGGCGAGAGAAAGAAAGTTCAAATGCTTACAGACGAATGCACTTATTCATCGTAGTCGCGTGGCGCTTCACATCGAACAAGACATACTTGTGCGAACAAACGACAGAGAGGGCCGAGGGACGCAAGCTGCTGTGCCTCGTGCGAAAATTACCTTTCCCTATCAAAGGAATTTTTTACATTTACGCTCATAATGAACTTCATACGCGCGGCCCTGTAATTTATTCATACCCGTGTAAATACGTAATTGGACGTTTATTTATCAATAGAGCGACACGCGAAGGTAAATAGTTGATGGATCATTACGCAAATTAGTATGCTAAATTCTGCGTAAGAAAATTATTGCCCAAATATTTGATAATTATATGAGATTCCAGGAGTTGAGTGCTGTTAAAATTAGATCCTTTAAAACCAACGATTCCGTAAAATATACTTTAGCTTGTGACAGTTTTTAGATAGCGTAAGCCAGCTTATTAACTAGGATTCTAGAATATATTTCTGCATCGTGCAGGGTTATTTTGTTTAATAATTCCGCAGAAATTAGAAAGCAAATTGGTTTTACAAATTTAAGAATTCTCTCTCAATCGTAATTACGAGTGTTGGCGGTTATGCTTTCTACAAAGCACGCACGAACTTTACTATTCAAACTGCTTTTATCATAATAGCGATCACCCAAATAATGCCAATAACGATAAAACAATTATAATAATAAGGCTATTGATTATCTTCATCGTCATCATTATCCAAGCAATAAATTTGATGACCAAAAAATATTTTTAGACATAATTTTAAGGCAAAGAATGATTTTAATTAGTCGACGATTCTGCAACGAGAAGGACATTTTATTAAACATGTTTTTATTTCTGTAATTCGTGCATGTCAATTGAGATTCATCGTTAAAATCGTTCAAATAAATTAGGATAGGATTGTTATACTTTTTATAATCCTCGCCGTTAGTATTAATCAAAGTTTCGAACAATCTCATAGGATTTGATTTTTATAGCGAAAACAATTAGGAAATTACTTGAAACGACATGAAACTAGCACACCTTTAAATTTATCTTTCTTTAAATATCTATTGCAAATGTATCAACAACATAAGACTATTTGTTTGTATATTTCATTATAGAATAATAATTTAAATATCTTTTGTATTTAGTGAACTAACTGAAACAGATTTTCACGAACAAACGCTCGCGCACGCGCGCCCACATATACACGGCAAGAATAACGCGAATGCATTTGTCAAGTATCCTGTTCGTATAACAAATAAGAACATTTGAGATTTATTTAGTTCCTTTGTAGTGAATTATGAACGCGTATATCATGTCTTGGCTTTGCATTCGTAACGCGGCTAAAAGCTTTTTCTAATCTCTATTAATAACGTCGTTAGCGCCCGTTCAGTATTTTGATAAAGTTCGAGCGAAGGTTATTTGCATACAGCAGTTTCGCCATTTCGATTATCGATTTCATAATTAGGGTAATTCGTTAGAATTACATCGTTGAGAAAATAACGATTAAAGTAGAAAAGTTTATCCCATCACTCCTAGACGAGAGCCAATCGAACAAAAGGTGCACTTACTCAGCGCCGCCCATGGAAAGCCAAATTTACAAATCCTCTCGTCGGATAAAAATCCAGTTGGGCATATCACTTTGCATGCTATTTATTCAGGGAGTGAGCTTTAATCGCGAGACGACACCCGCAGAAAATGTTAAGCAAACAATCGTGCATTATAATGTAATGTCGATGATAATAGCCCCGGTCCATTCGTGGTCACTCTGTTTATTCGGCGTCGCTGCTGCATAAACGCGGCATAAAGACGGGGGCCAAATGAATTATGACTTGTGTCATTGTCACTGGCCTATCGAGTGGCTTCTTAAAAACAACGCTCGCTAAAGCTAAACCGAGACAAAGAAGCTCGTGGCTGGAACAAAGGGTTCAGCGGTGAACGAGGAGTCCAGTGTCGAGAAAGAGAGTGAGTGCCATCGAGACCGAAATCGATACCAAAAGAGGCAGATTGGGCAGCTACGGGATACCGGAGGACGCAGGGCGCGTCGGTCAGTGAGCGATCGATCGATCGCGGTCACTTCGATTGACAGTTGGCTCGGGCCGATAATTGCGCTCCATTGTCCCGAGGCTACTTTACGATTTGTTGGCGCTCGGACACTCGGACAGTCCTCGGATTTATCGCGTATCGCGTTACACGTGGGCGCGAGCCCGTGTCCGACTGGCCGCTTTATGATCCTCCAGGGAATGCTGGTGGCCGTGGCTGTTTGCCCTCGTAAATTTCGCCGATGTACAATCGCGCGGCGATTAATTTCATCTTCAACATTTGGCGCACTTGGTGCGGGCCAAAGTCTCCGATGACCGACGTCGCTCGCTGTAATTTTCCGTTCTTCTTCCTGGCTTGTTCACTTTGGCTTATTGTTCTTGTGAAAGCGTATTTTCTTTGACGCGTGACTTTGCACACCCTCGTGCCCGGCTGCCTGGATAAATTGTTTGGAATTATATTTGTGTCCATTGCTCTTACGTATCCTGTCCACTCGCTGGCCTAACTGCACGGCAGCCTCGAAATGGCTTTTATAGCTACCAGGTCCGTTGTAAATCCAAAAAGTTTTTTCCCCTCGGTGTTATTAACAATCGTAAACGGCTAAATTGGTAAATGATCGCCAAGTTGAGAAAATCGAGAAATAAGTAACTGCTGCTGTGCTCGCTATAAGTGCATTTGCAATAACTTTTTTGCAATAACTGTAGAGAGGCTATTCAGTATCCTGGTCCCGAAACGTTCGCTCTTATAATATAACAAATGCGGATGAATTTCCTAATTTCTGTATAATTTCAGTATTAGGAGGTTTTTGGGGTTATTCACTTTGCAAGTGAATAATTATTAAGTAAACAAGAGCATTTTTCAAACAACAGCACTGCAATCAGACTATTTAACCAGCCTTCTCAGCTATTATTATACGCCATATAATTACAGTCTGATAAAGATGATATCAAAGTTTTTTTTCATTAGCAAATGTAAACTACGGTATTACGAGTATGAAAATAAATAATTGTTCGATTCGTTAAGACTTTTAGATGATTTCAAATTTCGGTCATGCGAAATGTGTGCTTAGGTGCGTGCAACGCTGGGAATGATAATCTTTGTATAAACTGCATGGCTAAATGGATGCGAAATGTAAATATTCGCAGGAGCTTTTCAGGTAGAAGGAATCCGTTAGCTTGAAATGGCTTATAGCAACGCTCCAAGTGAAACAAAAGGCCTGCCGAGCATTTTCTTTTTATGCAAATTTTTATGAAATTAAGTGCACAAGGTTACTCGATACGAGCTTTTGTTTTTAAATAACGACGCTCGTAATATAATCCCGGTCTACTTGCTCGATACATCGAATTTGAATTAAAGTTTCTTTGTTGGTGTAAAGTTTTGGCTGACGTGTGTCGGCGACTGATGAAGTTACAACGAAAGGGTTGAGTCGAGAGGGAGCGAAAGGTGTGCGTCACAACCCCCCGTAACTGCTTTTCGCTCATTCTAGCAAGACAGATCGAAAACAGAAGCGCGATATATTCGAATTGTGCACGACCCTCAATGAGCGATTATTGTTTCGATGCTCAAGATCCGCAGGCCGGAGCGTTTTTAACGTTTTTAAATGCCAAATCGGGCCAGACGTGGAAAAGGCAAAAGCTTCGTCGACTTGTGTTTGAGCTGGTTGAGCTCGCAAGCAACTGCCATCCTCGTACGCGTTGCTTTATTCGCAATCCTTTTATAATTTGTTTGCGTTCCGAACAGCGGCTACGAATTCAAAGACAATTTATCCTCGTATTAAATATGCAGTATTGGTGTCATATCATCGCTGTCGGTGCGACGAGCTGGTGGAGAGATCAGCTTTAAAGGATTTTACAATTGGCCTGTTTTTTATCTTGGGGGGGGGGGGACTTTGGGGTGCGAATATGTCACTATCATTTCATATTATATTGTGCCTGTGATTGTCGCAGTTCTTAAATGGCCAAATTTATATATCACTGCATGGAAGAATTATGAGTATTAAGCATTAATTATACGACTATTTAATCCGATCGAACGTATTGAAAATCTAAAAACTATTCGGTATTTTCGCATTCAGAGATCAAGATCGATTCGAAATAGTCGATTTTTAAGATGAATTTATATGGTTAGATAAAAATACAATACTAATACTAAATTGAAGAAAAAAAAACAATAAAATAAACTCAACGTGTTAATGATAAACGCGTGCTACTTATTATATCGACAATCTGTGAATTTGTTTTTATAAATCGCGTAATTTATTGCATATGCTTATATTGAAAGAATTTGTTTGTGTATACTCAATTTTTTTTTTTGGCAAAATATCATCATTCCAATATAAACTACACCTATTAATATACATTAAAGTGATCGAAAGCCAAGCCTAGTTTGGCTACGAGCGATACTTTCATTGAATTATTTAACGTAATATTACCGACTAATATGATCGTACTTTCTCTAATTGTATAACTATTAAATGTAGTGTGAAATTGGCCGCTAATTTAAAACTTGACGATGAAGTTATATTAGTTAGCGGCGTTGATTTTATTAAACTTCCCATATCAATTTAAATAGGGTCTCGCTAAATGTAGGCAAATAAAATGAATATTCTTAAACTGCGTATTATTTTAATATTCGATGCCTATAATCTTTAACGGTCAGACGTAATCTAGAATTATATGACATCGAGTGCGATTATCGTCCGTGACTAAAAAAATAATAGAATCATTGCTCACCACAGATCGTGTGGTGTATTCATCCCAATGTTACTGCCTAAAAAAAAAAGAAAAAAGAAAAAAGCAAAAGAAAGAAGCACAAGGGAATTGACATCGATACGCACGAGGGTGCGTTGTTACAATGGCATTTGAGGTAATATCGCGGTTCTGCAAAAAGTCATGTTTACGAGTTGAAGATGAAAAAAGGCAAAAACTTTTCAATTGCAGTCTCTCGCGCCCCATAATTTAAAGGGGCGAGTGCCGGCGAACTTCATCGCACCCCAATGGTCATGGTAATTCAAAACACGCTGGGTAGCATTCTAAATTTCAATTGTAGCAAGTGTTTTGAGCAGAATTTAAAAAAAAAGCAGAAGGAACAGTGACAGCTGTCAGGGCGGACTTGACAGACCGGAACTGTAAGCCGGAGTGTGATAATGCAGGCGAGAGGAAATTGAGTGATCGACGCGCTTGAAAGTTTTATTAACGCTTTCATTTAAAGTCCTTGCCCTCCATGCCGGCAATTCAGCATTGACCACACATTAAATACGCCTCCATTCAATCATTATGCTCCACTCGTCTTGTGACTTTCGTTCGAGCCATCACAATGCCATATGCATCGATGAGAATTAAAGTAACGACTCTCACAAAATTATTATGCGGCGCGAATTGCATCTTTACAAATGTAAATAAATCTTTCGATATGAAAATGCCATTCGGGATTATTTGCCCATACAGCCAGATTTCTTATATTATACTCTCATATCATTTATCTTTACTAATGTACGTTAATTCTAACCAACAAGTCTTTGTACGAATCATTTGTAAATTGTTAAAAAATGCTAGCAAATATTTTTCAAAGTTTTCAGGACGAATAAAGTTATTGTTCGTGCACATATCCTTCGTACTATAAAGAGTACAAATTCGCGTTATGGATAAACAATTTTTTCGTCTAGCCTCAAACAAGTTTTAAATTAATAAGTGTTAAATTCCATATTAAGATTGATTATTTGCTATTTAAAACTAATTAAGCATTGAGATTTCTATTTTATCTTTCATTTTTTTTTTTTTTTGTAAACTAATCGTGTTAAAGTTTAAGGGACGCTTAAATATTTCCCTTTAAAATCGCTGTAAATCAACGGTACGGTAAATCATTCGTTTTCGTAAAATAAAATAATATTTATTGAACAAAATAAACAAATATAAATGAATAAAAATGCGTGAAATAGAAAATTGTGTCTATCCATATTAATAAAAATCGACGATTAATGTATCTAATGCTCTGATTTGAAATTCGAAATGCTTGGTAAAGGGATTTCAAATAATTTCCAATTTTTTCCTTAAATTTCATCGAATATTCTGGTCGCTTGAACGTATGCACGGAAAAACGACTTGAATTTTTTCAGTAAATAATATAACAATACGAACACCTACTTTCCTACGGTATATCATACATGTCAAGGTTAAAATTACTTTTTCGTAATATTTATCCACGAATGGCAAAATTTATATTTGCAACGCAAATAAGTAAGTTGTTCTCACGATCTTATAATAGGGAATCTAAACTCAATTAACATCATGAAATCAAATATTTTGTATGATCAAAAGACTTGCGATGATCATAAAAGTTCTTAATAATATAACACGTTGCTCAGATGTGATTCCAATTTTTAATGGACAATATATAAATGGATCGATAAAATAGCATTAAAAATGTGCAAAAAATTATTACCGATAATCGTGCCCTGTATACGCGATAGAAGCAATTGCATTTTATAGAAAATATTAAAAATTGCATATCGTTAATGATTATGTCCAAGTCTTTTAATTGGATAAACCATCGATACGACCATTGAGTCAAAGGTTCAATCGATGCCACACAGAAAATTGTATTTCATTTAACCTAACAATTTTTTTATACTTTCTTCATTTGCCACACTGACATTATGTATTGGGAAGTATGTATTACACGATATCATTATTTATCAATAATAGTTCTAAGGCGCTTTCAGTTTTTACGTAAAACTGCGCTCGTAGATTTGTGAAAGGATATTTCATTAATATTGCATCATGATAATAATACAACAGTTGCTAGGATAATACTTATTTTCGACAAAATATTGTATTCTAATAATTGTATAGGCAAGTGATTTCTCGGCCAAGAATAAAAGCGAACGTGACGACTGTTACAAAAAATTAAATACTTTGCTGCTGAAAAGCATTGAAAAGCATAGTAAAACTTAGAAAACCATTGTATTGGCTAGAAAAATAATCGACTACAGACTGAAAATTGTATACACATTGTCATTGAAACGCTAAAAATTGTCTTTGGAGTGACCACTCCACGCAATTATAGCTTGCAAAGTTTACTTTTATTTCAATTCCGTTAACGATTTCTGCTTCTGTACTTTTAGTGATTTAGTATTTTATTATAATTTAGTATCCATAAATTAATAAAATCCATAAAACGAATGCATTACAATGCCGACGAAATAAACAAATGAATTTCCTAAATAATAATAACGAAGAATTGCAAAGGATTACGTCTGTACATCTCTTAATTAAAAGAATTCGAGACTATTCATTCCTATCGATCCTCCAATTCTCGATACATTTTATTAATCAAAGATTTACATATATATATATCTCAACACAAATTAAATAATTCTCTCACACTACATCTCTTCTAGCCAATCTATCAAAACCTTATTGATAGGCAATAGTGATACGCGTGAAACGAAAAGTGCAATATAGTCGATGCATGTATCATCATTTTCAGCTTTTCCATCGTTGCGTTCGGCCTCTAAAATTAGCGACAATGTGACAGGTAGACGATACGCCATATCCAATGCATATAATTCGACGATTTTCCCGACTCGAACTCGATCACCCTCGTTCTCAGCCCGCGTCCCGACTTATCCAACGAGACGCCAAAGAGTCAGGAGGACCGAAACAGGCAAAGCATCGCTGCTCTTAGTTGCATCGTAGACGCGAGAAGCAAATGACCGTACGAAGCAAGTGCGGCGGCTACATTAAAAACGCGGATCGAGCGGTCACACTTAAATGCCGGCACACGCAAGAAGACACCCTAACCGAGCCTCCGACCAGTTATATCCGAAGAAAAAAAAAAACACCAAATTGAGATGTAAATAAATTACAATGATGCGCTCGCAGGTGGCCCGGGGAGTGAGAGAGCGCGCCACTTGGTCAAGGCTTAGGGTCTGAGCGTCTCGACGACTCTCGGCTTTATTGCGCGCATCCAAGGGGCGCATGCCGAACAAAGACCCGAGGTATCCTCGCTCCCTGCGTCTTCTCAATGCGAGCCCTTGGTTTATGGGCCTTTTACCTACTTCTCGCCCCGGCTTTTTCCCTCCGCGCCTTGTTGTCTCCTGGCATTGACAGTCGCGAGCATTGTACGTACACGAGTTTCTCTCTTATTCGTCCATTTAATATGGCTACTTTGCGCGCGCGTTACTTCTTGCTCGGATGCTCGTTTGAGAATTGATTTTAAATGGCATCGAGGGTGCGTTTTTGTATTTAATTTTTTGTTAATAATATGCATTGTCTGGTGGCTGCCGAGTGCTCCGGCGTGCAAGGAGGGGATGGGAATGGGGGAGGGAGGTGCCGTTGTCGGGGCACTTGCATCTAATAATCCAGAATGTCAGACAGGTCTCGGAGAAAATTGATTTTATTGAAAACGTTTATACAAGTTATAATATATGAAATGCAATATGTACATACACACATACATATGTACATACATACACATACATACACATACATATACATATGCACATACATACACGCACACATATACATATGCATAGATACACATATACATATACATATACATATATGTATATATATATACGTGTATATATATATTAGTTTCTCTTCCTATAATAATAATAACAGCATTAAGTTAAAAGTCCTTATAATATTGCTTGGGATCCTCGCCATGACGTAATTGTATGATGGCCTGTTGTACAAGTGTCGGTGCCCTGTAATTATAAAGAGGAAAATTAAGTGGCCGCATAGATTTCGCCTATTGCATTATTGATATTATGGCTGCCGCTGCTACTTTGAATTTATTAGATGACCGACAGATCGGAAAATCTCTTTATATTAAGCATGAACTGGCTAATCGGACCTCTCTATAACATTTATCGAGCTGTCGGTTAACTGCGGCAGCGGCAGCGGCTCTCGCCTCCCATGGAAAAGCGGCCACGCCATGAATATTACAACGAACCTGCGTCAGCATAACCAATTCGTCTTGGGTATCGACGATTTTGACGGGGAAAGGCGAGCCGGGCACAAGAACTCCGGCCCACCTGACTTCCACTCGGTAGTCGCCGGGCTCGGTTGGGTCGTAACGGCACAGAATAATCCGGTCTTTCTGGGTCTCCCGCTGCATCTCCACTCGAAAAGCCCCCTTGGGTCCGCGTACCCTCACCGTCAGTTGACCTGCTCCAGCACCCCTCGTGTCGCAGATGAATCGGGACTGGAAGGTCGCCAGGACGCCGTGCTCAATCCCTGGCCCGTAGACCCTCACCTGTGCACATTAGGATAATGCGACCTGGTAAAGGAGACTTTCGCGACGCGATACCGACAAACACGCTCCCCGAGACAAGGGACACATTACAATTTACGCTTGCCAACCAAACCGATAATGTGGCCCCAACACAAAGCTAATATATATCCCTTGACCTCTGAAGTCTTCCATTTTCCAGTTTACTTAGCTAGCTATATACCTTGGAGGCATCGGGCGCTCCGGAGACTTTGAGGGTGAACGGCGAGCCGGTCACGTGCTCGCCGGCGTACTTGATCGTGAGGGCATGCCTGCCGGACTCCTGCGGCTTGACGTTTAGAGTGAACGTCGCGTCCCCGTGGTCGTAGAGCTCGCAATATGCCACTTTGTGTGGACCGACGCAATGGGCCGTGAGCTCACCTGCGAGTCACATTATTAGCCATGGGTATCGCTTATTTGCCAGCCAATAACGGGCCAGTATCGGGTTGCGTTTTACGTTACCTGGGCCCGCTCGCCTAGTGTCGATGAAGCTTTTTATCTCCTGGCCGACAACCCCGTACTTCAAGCCCTCGCCCGAGCAGATCACCCGTGTCGCATCGGCCGCGCTCGAGACGCTAATTTGTAAGGGGCATCCTTTGAGTTGTCGACCGTTCCACGAAACCGTCATCAGCAGCGGCTCCGATGTGAATGGCGTGTAGCTGGCGCGATAAACGCTGTTTCCTGCCAAAATTTTAAACGATCGCCAATTATTGCGAAAACAACAATGGAAATGGCCTATCTTTGCTTAGATATTCCGTCGTCGTAATAACGAGCTTATCTCGTAATATTACCTAAATGCTGTAAAACTACGTCGACTTCGGTTGTGGGTGAAAAAATTTGAACTTGCGGGGTGCCGGTGCCGGCTTGGGAGCCATCGATCGTAAAGCTCACTTGTTCGCCACTTTTGGCGGCGGTCAAACCTCGGCCTCTCAGCATCACTCGGCTTGAATCTTGGGCTATTGGACACTGAGCAGAAAGTAAAATAGATTTTCCATTGTATTATGATGTGAGGGAGGGAGATGTTGAGTATCGACAGATTATTTTCTCCCTACTTATTGGATTCTTTCTTTACGATTGTTTACATTTATCTTGGCATATGGCGCACGTAAATTACCAAGTGAATGTGCCCGTAAATATTAGTTTTAATAAATAATGCTGTCGGCCGTTTATGTGAAAAGGTGAAATGAATCAAAACAAAAAGAAAAGGAGAAAAAAATCGAAAGTAAAGGAGTAAAAGTGCTTGATTAAAAAATCGGATAAGTATAATGAAAGTTCAATGATCTGACAATAAAATGTCAGATTATATTAAGACGGAATATATAATAGTTTAGAAAGTAAACATAAAAAAGTACAAGTCACGATATTAAGCCTCAAAGTCAAAGTTATTTATCTCGATGAATGCAAATCATTGTTAAATAAAATCTAATATTTCAAATAAATTGTTATTTACTGAGTAAACGATGTGTATAAATATTTGGTCCTACAAAAGTACAATAACAAAAGAACTGCTTGTATGTTTTTGGTCCGTCATTGTTCAAAAAAATTTGAGTTTTTTTCATTCTTCGAGTATGCACATTACTAAAACAATGTTTTTATTACTTAAAAATACTATTATTATTTTTATTGAGAAAATGTAAAATAATCTAACATCATCGTGATTGGAGAAAAAGAGTATAAATATCGAGTGTATTTATCAAATGGATAGAAAAAAATTTTCATTTCAATATAATCGAAGATAAAGTTTTCAAAATTAATCTGAGAAATAATTTTGAAATGAATTCAAGGTAAACTAAAAATACGTTCACCTGGAATGAAATTTCATACCTAAGTATCCGACACATTGAACTATACAGGTATATATATATATATATATATATATATATATATGTATATATATATATATGCATCTATATTCATATTCACTGTTCTCCAAAGTGCGTACTAACATGAAAATAGGGTATTTAATGCACGTAATAAATGAGAATGCTCAATCACGTAAGTCTCAATTGTTTAATAATACAGTTTTCAAATCGAAAATATGTAACTTGATATGTAATTTATTGCTTTATTCGAGCGCGTGGAATTACATTAAAATAGAATCAAATATTAAAAAGTGTATGAAATGTGAAAGTTGTTTGAGCCGTCAACCATGTAATTTAGTATACATTTGTGGTGATGTAAATTGTGTCTCAGTTATATTTTATAACTAACAGTATCACTAGATAAATAAAAGCTTTAATGTATTCCCTTTACCCTTTTACCGAGCTTATGCAATTCTATTAATAAACAGTAGATTGAGTGCTAACACACACACACGCACGTGAGCTTTCCATTTAAGCCAAATACATGACGCGTTGATGTCAGGAATTGATGCAAATAAATGAGATAACATAGCTCAGTAAGGGCTAGATTCATCGAGTAATGCGTCTCTGTATTTTTGCATTTGATGCGTTTTAGAAATGGAGTAGACGATGTTACGGATTTAGTAGTTAATAGAACGTACGTTCTCTCTCTCTCTCTGTAGTTATAAAGTGTAAAGTGTAATAAAGTTTAATATAATTGCAATAAAGCGTAATAAAGTGCGAAAGTAAAGAATTGGCATTATCGGCGCACTTGCGCAACACATGCATACGTAAAAGTTGCTTTTATCCTGGCGAATAGCCTGCCTCGTCGCCTAGCCCGCATATGCTTAAATTAACGAGGGCTCGCGACTGCATAAACGCCCAATCCACCGAGCATATTACATTTCCACAATCTCTCTATGGGAATAATGGGAATAAAGAATGTAGAGGCGCGTTTTCGCATTATCAGTGACTTGGCACGGCTTTAATGGCGCGGTGAAAAAGCTGCCTCCTTCTCGGAAACATTAGACAATGGCCTTGTTAAAGGGGGCGTGGACTAGACGAAAGTCGGGAGCAGCCAATGCGCTCGTGTGTCGAGCATATCACGAATAGAGCGAGTGCAATACTTACGAGGCCTTCGGGTGCGATGGCGAGCTTAGGGGCTCCAGGGAAGGGGACGCCATTAAACAGAATCTCCATGGCGTATTCCCCGGCAGCTAGCTGCGGCACCAGGAGCTTGTGTCTGTTGTTGGCTGTGGTCTCGAAGCTGAGCGGCTGCTCGGCAATGCTCCCGGATAGCTCGCCGGGCCCCGCCTCCGCGGTGTCGAAGCTGATCTTGCTGCCGGGGGCGAGCTTAAGTCGGCCGAGTTCGTCGCACAGAGCGGTCCAGCCCCCGATGACGCGCAGATTGCGCGAGTCGATGATGCTGGGGTGCCAAGGTGAGCCCGGGAGCTGCTGACCGGCGCAGACGACCCGGACGTCGAAGAGGCCTGGCTCCCCGGGCACGTAAGTGACGTTCCAGGTGCCGGGGCTCGGGCCCGCCTCGACACTCGGCTTCGCCATGCTGTCCGGGCCGTCGACCTGGACGCTCGGCGGGCTCCTACTCCCCGTCACGGCGAAGTGCGCGGGCTTGCCCACGTGGCCCTGGAGGAGGCCTTGGCCCTTGGCCCGTGCCTGACCCCCGGCCTCCACCACGCACATGAGGGGGCTCCCTGGGACCGGGCAGCCCCCGTAGCTCACGTTTATCGCGTAGGAGCCAGCGATGCTCGGCGAGAATTCCACCATCTCCGCGCCGTCGTTGAGGGGACGCAGCTGCAGACCGACTTCCTGACCCAAGGGACCCGTCGCCCTCACGTCCAGCTCCGCGACTCCGGCCTCCGCCGTCGCAACTGCAACCACACCGCTAAACTATCAGGATACGCCCGCGGCACTCTCCCCCTCCCTCCCTCCCGCGGCACTTTCTCTCCCATGGGCGCGAGGGCGGCCAAGAGGGGCTCGCGCCTCCGCAGATATCTTACTTTCAAAATCAGCCAAGCTCACTTGGACATTAGATTATTCATTCGAGCGCGTCTTGCGAAACGAGCGCCATTGGCTGCGATACTTGATTGCAGCTTACTTCCAAGTGAGCATTGTTGCCGATTTGCCGAGTCGCCGTAATTGCCGGGCACATAAAGCTCGACGCGGACTTTAGCGTCGATGCAATGCAAATGAAACGCTCATCGAGTGTTGCTGCTTTCGAAAGTCGACATTCATTTAGGAATAGCAATGATAGCCCAAAGAGAGCAAACGAATTCACAAGCAGTTTTATATACGGAGAATTTATGGAAATGCGGATAAGTAATGGCGAGAGGGAAGAGAGCGAGCAGGTGTGATGTGTGGGGCGGGGCGAGGGGAATAATAAGCCGGCACTTAGCTTGATAAATAGAACGACAGAATAGAGCGAGAGGCAAAGCGGCGCTCTTGCACAAAAAGGAAATGATGACTAATGAGGAGCATGTAAATGTGCGTGCGAGGCACGACAAAGAGAGCCAATGGGAATAATACGGCCACCATGCTGAGTATTGTTCGCCCGACACAAGCATTTGTTTACACGAAAATATGAGGTGGACACTTAACCAGTATCCGAACTTTTTAAATTGGGAGAGTCGAGGAAGAGCGCAATTGTCCCAGGATGCGTAAAATTTTGTAATTGTCGGTTAGGCTCGTAAGGACAAAATGACGGGGCAGAGCAAATAACACACAACAAAAGATGCTGCGGTTTCGCTCGCTTGTGATTTCCATCGTGAGCCTATTAATTTGTCCGCTTTATTCGGATATTTTTAACGGCCTCACTTCTCTAATGCACCATTCCCATTCAATGGCTAGTTTCTAATGAATTATTAGAACTTTTAAGCGGCACACCTTAACACCCCCTTAAGTGTTGTTTACATTTTTATCGCAGTTATTTGATTAAAAAATTATACAGCCAACCATTTTTATAACAAATGTATTTATATGTTTTTGGCTTTCGACAATAAGTATGTCTCATTGGCCGTTTAATGAAAATACTTGCGATAGCTTTTACATTCAAAATTACTGAAAAATCTCCACGACTTTTCACGGTATTCACGAGGGCATATTTAATTTGCAAACTTTAAACATGCACAACTACAACTTTACGTAAAAGCACAAGAATTATAATTCGAGGATTATTTACCAATTTACCAATTTACGTTTCTTATTTAATGCATTGCTCTGTTAATTGACAAATCAATGATAAATTACTATTGAAATGCACAAGCTCGTCTAATCAAATTCTTAAGATGATTTAGAACTCTTTAAATACGCTACTTTTCCTATATTCCTTATTAATATAATTCACAATTTGTAAATACGCATACGCAATTTTTTAATATATCGATCAATAAATTCTGTATTATTATATGAAATAATGTGGATTTTAAATTAAACATGCAATTATTATGCAAAACTTTGGTGAAATTCAATACTCGAAGATAATTTTTTTTTGTGTTTTTCAGAATACAATTAATATAATTTAATGCATTTTCCTTTAACAAAATATGTTTCAATTTTTATAATCTGCATCGATTAATTACGTTGCACTATTTTAATAAAAAAATTACAGTTCTGCATGGGTTGAGTTTGCATGCTTTATAAATTTAATATAAATAATAAGCTGCATTTATTATTATTTTTTTTTAATTTTCAAGATGCCCTCTTTTTAATGATAATTTTTAATTTTAGAAAATTTGTCGATATTATAATTAAACGATGAACTATCAATAATATTACGATTGACTAGAAATTTATCATGCACTATAAACATTATAATGATTTCATTAATTGACGAAAATTCGGTAATGTATTTAATATTATTTATAAATATTACATTAATTGTATAATTAATATTGAAAATAAATAGCAGAGATCAATTTTTGTTTACTTAAATAAAATTTTACTACAATACAATGTAATAACTATTAATTGTCGTTTAATGAAATTTCTTAATTCTAAATTATATTAAAATTGCTCTTATTTAATAATTTTCATTGAATTTTTCAAACGTGAAATTAATAAATTGTGACAAATGCTTATTAATACAATAGTAATTTAGTTAATTTCTAATAAACTTAATCTTTACAGTTATACGTTTCGAAATTTTTAAATATTTCTCTATCGTAAAAGTTTTAATAAAATTTACATTACCGACATAAATTTGAAATCAACTCTATATAACACTTTCTACGATACTTTCAACTAAATTAATATTTTTATTAATACATTTATTTTGAATATTTCGAATTAAATATTGAAATAAGTCTAAACATAACTGCAAGGCAATGTAATATACATAGAGTTTTGTAATTCAAAATATAATTTTCAAATGACTTTCAAAATTTCAAGTATAAATGATCACTTACTTTTCAGGGCAAAATGATCGTGAACGGAGATAGTCGTAGGACCCAGTTCTTGCAATTTGATTTTACTTGCATCGAATGCCTCGCAGAAAAATGGCGACCCTAGCACGGACTTGGTACCATGCAAAACATCGATTTTATAAGTTCCTAAAAGCATTAATAATAGGCCACGTTATTTCTCATCGCCAATGAAAGAAATGCTCGAGGCAGCGAATAATTGAAATGCAATATTCACGCACCGACAGAATTCGTAGTGAATTCGGCCAATAAATTCCCATCTCTGTGCTGATAACATCGAACGGGTACGGCATTGCCTTTCGGGCTGCTTATTACAACATCAAACTCTTTTCCTGGCCGTCCAAGTGTTTCAATAGAAAATGATGTCACTTTGCCGATACACGACTGATAAAGGCCTAATCCAGTTGCACTCACCTCCCTCCCCCCGGCTGGACCACGCACGGCTATTTCAAGTGGGCTTCCTGAGATCAGAGTAATTGTTATTATTTAAAAGTTTGTGCTCTTAATTGGGCGTTGGGATTGCTTATGGCATTTAGATATGGGGGGTCTTGCCTTGAATGTGTAAGTCGTTATATTTTATGTGAATGCGGTGAGCGGCTGCTCGAGTGGGATAGAAGATAATTTCGTGGAGTCCGTTTTCTTTTTTCCTTACTAAGCTGTCGAGATCAGCACCGCCGCAACGCACGTGCACGGTAAGTTTGCCGGGTCCGGCGTCCTTGGGCACTGCAACTGTAAGTAATTGAAGCAAATCCTTGAAAATTCTTGAGATGGCAAATTGCGTTAATGGTAAAGTTTATCGGCCTGTATTATAACATCGACATACCCAAAATCGTTTCGGATCGATGGCAAATGGCCTCGGCTATCTCCTGTATTATTACTTTATTTGGATCGAATGCTTGTAAAGATTGGGTGCTTATAATTTTCGAGCCCTGAATGAAGACGACCTTGTATGTTCCAATGTGCCGTGTTCGTATTTCAACGCGATAGAGATTAGAATCGAGTTTTATTAAGTTGCATGGTATGATAATTCCATCGGGTCCTGATAAACAAAAAAAATAAAAACAATGTAAGCATCGTAGAAAGAGAAAAGTACAATAAATCGCAGGCTACTGAATAAGCGCAAGAAATCCATTTACCGGTTACTTCGGCAAGTACCGGTCCAACCAAACCTGCTGTATCCAAGTCCAAATATGCAGTGTTGCCTACTCTAATGACAGATGGCCCGTCCAAAATACTTTCTATTACAGGACAATTGAAGGGGCTTCCTGAAATTAAATAATAACAATGTGGCATTGCGTCAGTAAAGTATCAAACGATCGGCTAAATTCAATTAAAAAATTCCACCTACCAGGTACATTATCATCATTGAAGCTGATATTTACGTAATGAGTACTTGACGTCTGAGGTACGAATGTTACGTCGTACAGACCACGAGCGCACGCCACAACTTCTGCTTTCACGGTGTTGTTTTCCGTACTCACGACGAGTTCTAAGGTCCCTTCTCCAGCTTGAGCGGCATCAACCGTAAATGTCGTTGCTTGGCGCAGTAAGGCCTCGCTCAGACCGGAAACATGCACCTGAAATTTCAAGGAGTTGATAAAAATGTCGGAAATGTAGTGGCAGTTGTTAGATTAGATCTTTGGAGAGTATATAGCGAGAAATTGTTTCGAGTTTAATTTGTGAAATTGACGAGTTGTACGTCGGTCCGAACGTCGATGTTTCATTAAAGATATTTCGCATCGATGTGCTATTTTACCCAGCGGAAACAAAACAAAAATACTAAATAAAATGGTATTGCTTCGATTTGATTTTATATGACAAGGTAAATGGATATTTTTTACAAGCATTTAGAAACTTGAACAACTTTTAGAACCAGACACATTTCATCGGATCCTAATTCTCTTAGATAAAGTAGGCCCAATTCAATTTAACATTGTTTTAATTTTTGGTTTGACACAATTTGTCAATGTAGATTAGTATAGGAAGAGCCCACGTAAGCCGATACTTTCGCGTGACTTTAAATGACTTTATGTCATTGTACAACTCGCTACGTACCACGATCGATCCGTTATATTATAAAAGTTATTAATACAAAAGCCAATATCGAATATCTGGCTAAGAAGTAACTCGATTAACAACAAGAACACAAATGCACGTGCCTTAGTAACATCGTAAACGTTGCAGGCAAACGGCGATCCCTTTATTGGCTCGGAATCGACGAGGATGCTAATGTTATGCCTTCCTACTTCCGTTGGTGTGAAGCTGATTTTGTACTTGAGATCAAGTGGCTCGATCGTGATCGGCAATGCGATATTCGATGGCGGTGTAACGATGACGTCGCATTTGCTGGACGGAGTCTGCGGGTCCACAGTGAAGGTTATCGGTAGCTTGACAGCGGCCATCTTCAAATTATGTCCTGATATGAGAGTTTGGCCAAGGCCGAGGACTTGGCACGTGAATGGCGATCCTGGCACGGGTTCGCCGTTGAAGCGAACACTAAGGCTGTGCAGCGCCGCCTCCTGCGGCTTGAAATTGACACGGAATTTCGCGTTCCCCTCGCTCTGCACGAAATTTGGCACGTTCTTGCCGTTAATCGCGACGATGATCTCGAGATTGCCCGCTCCGGCTTGGCTGGCATTTACTGGAAATTCCAATCGATCTCTTGTTGTTTATCCAAGTGAAACTCTTTACGCAATCGATACTTACTACTAAAGTAAACGGGCTTGCCAACGATGCCGCTATTAATATCCGTGACTTTTACTTGATTTGCATTGTAGGCCTTGACGAGGAAAGGACTGCCTTGAACGTGAGCACCGTTCAATTTAACTTGAACGCTGTGGTCGCCTAAAAATGCGCAAGCTCGTTAAAATTGCGGGCTTTATGGTCAGCTGCTGGCTGCCTCGCCCTCTATCCACGTGCTTACCGACGTCCTTAGGGGTGAAACCAGCGGTGTACAATCCAGGCGCAGTTTGGTCGATCTGGACTGGGAGACTTTCGCGTGTCGGGGCAAGAACATCGACCGTGGGAGTTGAATCGGCTTCGATGACAAAGCTCGCCATCCGGTTGACCGACACTTTTTCCAGAGTTTCGGTCACGAGTACCTTGGCTGCGTCGTTAACCTACGCGAAGATTATTTACATTTTAGAAAGCAGGCAGAGTTTGGCAGTCAATGCTCAAATCACCGAGCGCGGAGCACAATGAAGGTATCGTTGCGAATTACCAGCCAATCATTACGATTGCGATTAGAATGCTTCTCTGCTTGAAACCTTCGTGAATAGCAATTTGAGCGAGTGCTCGAGGAGCGCCAATGAATTTAAGCAATTTCCATGTTGAGCAAGGCCCGATAAATCCTTTATTAATCGTCAGCTTAAACAACGCATTGTACAATGGTTGTGCACGATACTATTGCAACAGCCATGTTATTTCTGATCAATTGCATTTCCTCAATTGTAATAACCGTAATTATTATTTATTAAATTGGACTATTCGCCAATTGTGATGCATTGCCAAAATCAAATTATGCTGGAAGGAGGCGAAGGGAGGCCCAGCTTGTGTAGCATTAGAGTTGCCAAACGTTGCACGCGCGACATTAATCCCATTAGCCTCGCGTCCCGCCGTCAATCTGACAAAGTAGCGCGCGAAACGGAAAATTGCCATCGTAAAAAAGCCCCGTTTTAGCGGCAAAAGATTTGCTTAGGAAGCAACGCTCGTGTACCTGGCAAGTGAAGGGACTACCGGGCACATCTTCTCCGTTGAAGCGCAGGTCGACCGTGTGACTGATCGGCTCGCGCGGTGTGAAGGAAATGGCGTAGGTGTGGGGTCCTTGAGCTTGGGCGGATGTCGGTACTCGACCTCCGTTCACCGTCACCTCCAGATTCCCCGGTCCAGCCTGACTCGTTTCCACTTTGCCGGCAAATGGAGTAAATTGGGGCTCAGTACTTATTCCCAGTCGGGTGATGGATTTGGCAGATAAGGGCGTGTCGCTGGTTATAGCTTACCGAGGAAGGTGACCGGCAAGCCGATGACGCCTTTCTTGGTGTCTTTGACTTTGATGGCAGCGACGTCGTAGACTTTGCAACTGAAAGGACTGCCGAGGACAGGCAGGTTGCGATGGCTAACCGAAATTCGGTGCTCGCCGACGATACGTGGCGTGAATGAGACCGTGCATGTTGTGTCTTTGTTATCGGTGACTTGAGCAGGCACGGCCTGTCCGTTGGGTCCTATCAAGTCCGCCGGTTGTTAGTTGTTTAAATTAAACCAATAATATACTCATACTCGCACGGAGTAGCCGGCAAATTGGGTGATTTTTCTCGGCAAGGGCTTTACGACGAGCTGATTTGCTCCTGAGCATGTTCTTTCCTCCGAGTACTCCAAGCTCTCGTATTAACGCGATTTTCGTTTCCATTTCGATATAAATAAGCCAAGTTTATTAATTTTTTTTTACGGCCAAGCAAATAATTATAGGTCAACATAAGCGTTAATTATCATTTTTTTTTTTTTTTTTCAACGGAGAATTCTCACGCGCAAGTGTCTCTTGTTAAAAGTATATTAATATTATCTTCCACGTGAGAACGCACCTTGAAAAGTATTTGCTTTCTGTTTTAAAAAGCACTTAATCTTACTTGCCAAATGTTTTACTATATGTTAAGTGACATAAAGGAGAAAACAATAAGAAAAATATTTTAGGCAATTATTAATATTAATATCATTGGTACACAAAGCACAGAGCCACTTGTTCTTACGAGCGGGTTATCAAAATATGTTTATATGTATATATATATATATATATATATGCATGCAAACGCACGTATGCATGTATGGTATGGCATCGATGGACGTGTGTGTGTGCGCGCGTGCTCTCGTACGTACGTGTGCATGTATGGTATGGCATCGATGAGCGTGTGTGCGCGCGTGCTTTCCTACGTACGTGTGCATGTATGGTATGGCATCGATGGAAGTGTTTGATTGAATGCGTGTGAATACCCGCGTGTGAATGTGCGCGTGCGAATGGGCGCGTGCACGCGTACGTACGTATGCATGCATGGTATGGCATCGATGGACGCGTGTGTGTGTGTGTGTGGTGTGGGCGTGCATGGTATGGCATCGATGGACGCGTGCGTGTGCGCGTGTACGCACGTATGCTCGAATGGTATGGCAACTCATGGACGTGTGAGAATGGGCGCGCGCGCGCGCGCGTGTGTGTGTGTGTGTGTGTGTGTGTGTGTGCGTGCATGTGTGTGCGCGTAATTATAACAAGTGTGAAGCAATTGGGGTGAATTATGGAACGTGGAACACCACAAGCAATTAACAGCGCGATTAATGGTATAGTATTGTAATATAAGTGGCGACCGTCGTTTGAATGATAATATGTGGCTTACAAGGAGATATGAGAATGAGGGTGTACCATTAGGTTTATCGATAATGTCCGAATGCCCGAACGCAATAGAGGGAAGTTAGTCTGGACATGCACGACGAGTGTCGTTTGTATTAGTACAGAGTACAGTATAGACATAGCTTTATAAGGGAAAATAACCCATACCCATCACCGCTTAAAATTTGTTCATGTGCTTCCGTTAAACTGCGCGATTATTATGGTTAGGACAACGAAAGATGTGATTGTTCAAAAGATGTCTAGTAATGTCGTAGTCTGAAAGTTGGCCGACCTGTAACAAATAGAGAGAAACGGCTCTGAAGGTGAGGAGTGTTATGGGGTCTGGAGCCTGAGATCGCACAATCTTGGGCAGCATAATACCAAACACACATAGACACATTGCCAGACAGACACAGAGGGGGGGCGGTGGGTGCGTGAGTGAGGTGGATACAAAAAATAACGGCGTAGTCGACAGAGAGTAGTTAGAGACAACAAATGGAATGATGAGTCGGTGAGAGGATAATAAGATGCTCCGGGACGAACCTTCAACGTTCACCTCCAAGTCCTCCAAGCTACCGGTGACATTACTGAGAGTAAGGGCGCTCTGCCTGCCGAGGGGTGCGCTACTCAGGGCCTGTCCGCTGACCGTGAGGTGGGCGTCGGGGGCGACCCGGGCGACAATGGGGCAGCCGGGCACGGTGCGCTTGTTGAAGGCGATGTTGATGAGGTGCTCGCAGGCCTCGAACGGTACGAAGCCGACGGAGAAGCGAGCGTTGCCCTGGGGCGTCACCTGGGTCGGTATGTTCTGGCCTTGAGCGGCGATGGTGATCTCGAGGTTGCCCTCGCCGGCCTGGCTGGCGTCCACGCTGAAGTGCTGGGCCTGGCTGACGCTCGCGCGGCCCACGGGCCCGATCACCACGCGCTCCGCGTCGAAGGCCTTCGCGAGGAAGGGCGTGCCGTTAACCGGGTGCCCGTTGTACTCGACGCTTATCGCGTGGACGCCCACATCCCGGGGCGTGAACTCGGCGGTGAAGCCCGTGTGAATGTCCCCGGTCACCTTGACGGGGAGCTCGCTCACGG
>JAPYYT010001680.1:0-24345 GCA_030522565.1 Ceratosolen corneri | reverse complement strand
TGGGGGGGGGGGGGGGGGGGGGAGGAGGAGGTAACGCGCGCGAGCCGACGACTGGCATCTTGCGACTAGAGATCTTTCTTGGGTGACGCAGCCGATTAACGCCCCCGCGCGACACGCGCCCGCCTACGTCTCCTCCTCGACGTGTCCCTCGGCTCGTCCTCGGGGAACTCCGCCGTGGTACCACACACACACACACACGGGCGCACCCCGGCCCCCGTTCCCCCCGAGTGCCCCTCCACGGATTGTCCGAACGCCGCGGTATTAATAATGCAGGCCTTAATGTGCCGTCTTGTTCGCGTACGCCTATTATTTTTGAATATTATTTGTCACTTGCGTAAAGACTGCGCCCGTAATGTTGGGTAACGCAATGGAGAATTGACCTTTCAAAAGATTCGAGTAGATGTCGTTTCATGTTGGATGGACTTGACGCATTTCGAAGCGAAATGATGTTGGAGAATTAGGCAGGATTAGGATAAAATTTCTTTCCTCGGGTTTCCTGGGAATGCTCGCAGAGGCGCTCGATTTCCCTCTGCCCATTACATAATTATTATTAACAAGTTTATTCGTATTATTACGAGTGGTATTAATACGAGATCGGGTATTTGCACTTTTGGCAGGCATTTGACGATAAAGTTTTTTCAAATGCGTGGCTATTCGTGTGCGCGGGCGCGCTTTTATATAACAACAATGTTTAGCTATCAGCTGCGTGTCGTGCTTTTATTTCCCACAACAAGCTGGTTATTGATTGTCGAAAGTGAAGTGGGGAATCAAGATTTTCGCTCATTGAAAAAGACGAATGAGAAATTAAGGATTAAAAATACCTTCCCTTTAAAATGTACGGCAAGTTAATTATTTGATGTATTAAATTTGTAAGTATATGTGACCGCTATTTGTCGTGGAGACGGTTCGAGCTCCATTCTCGTCTTATCTACGCTTGGTCCTCTCACTTCATTTATAATTTTAATGTGTTTCGCTCGATACATCTCAGGGTGATTCAGCAGGTAATGTGTCGATAACGATGATGATTATTACAGCGCTTGGTGGGAATTTTGAAAGATACTCTGCACTTTATTTTGTCATTGGGGAGAATATATCGTTTACGAAAGGCCTTGCACTACTTAAAAACGCTACGCTAATACTTATCGTAAAAAAAAAAGGTAAAACTCATTCGCTCGTGCATTTATTAATTGAGCGACGATGAGATTGATTCCAGTCTGAGGTAACATTGAAAAATATCAATGATACTACGCGTTATAATTCCTTGTCAACGTTCTTAAAAGACTAAAATAAAGATCGAGAGTCTATCGAGGCGATTCATTATTCGATCAATTAAATATCAATTCGACTGGCGCTTTAGCTTCTCGGAGACACATTCGAATAATCATTTTCAATGTCTCTCTCATCCACGCGTCTTACAACAATTTTCCCGTTGCTGTGCAATCGCTCGCCTACGAAATTTCTTACGACATTCCCAATTCCAATACGGACGATAGATCCAATATATAATTCTTAATGCGCGAACAATGTTCTCCCGAACATTAAATCGTAAACTTTCGCCAAAATGGAATGTCTCAGAATAGCTTACATTATCTCGTAATTAACATTCGCCGCATAAATCTTGCCGGCTAATCTCGCCGAAATAGCAAAACGCCTCTACCTACTCGATGAATTTATCAATCGACTGGGACCAAAGCAAAGGAACAAAAAACAAAAGAAGCGACAACAACAACAACAACGGCAATAACAACAATAGGAATGCCATTAAAAAAATCTACTTTTAATAATATTTCAATTTTTATTCGTCGTAAAATGCCGCTTCTTAAAGGATTTCGCTTTTTTACAATGAGCCCCGACATAAATCCTTTTTCATCAATGCGACATAAAATTTCTACTTGTCCCAAGAGGCAAAAAACAAATCACAGTACAAAACGCCATTTCTCCGACTGAGCAATCCTCGCTGCCCGTTGATAACTTCGATCCGCAAAAACGGGCCCCAAAAAGGAATGGCAAAACACGGCGCGAGCAAAGTAAAAGAGCGTTAACGAGCACCGGACGATATGCGAAATAAGTCAAAAGAGAGAGAGAGAGAGGGAGTGCGAGGAGGTGGAGGCGGAGGAGTGCGAGGAGTGCGAGGAGGTGGAGGAGGAGGTGGAGTAGGAGTGCGAGGAGGAGGTGGAGGAGTGCGAGGAGGTGGAGGTGGAGGTGGAGGAGGAGGAGGAGGAGGAGGTGGAGGAGGGGGAGGAGGAGGGGGAGGAGGAGTGCGAGGAGGAGGTGGAGTAGGAGGTGGAGTAGTAGGGCGAGGAGGTGGAGGAGGAGGAGGAGGAGCACAGCAGTGAAACGGTTAGAGAACGAGGCTGTTAAAAGTAGCCAAGATGAAGCCCTGCATCAGCCAGAAGAGGAACAGAACTATTTAAAGGGCTCCACGACGCCATAAAGTGCCTTAGTCCGTTGCAGCAGCCAAACATAAAAGCCACACGCTGTGAATGTTCCCCCTCCCATTATTATTTAAGGTTGCTTCGAGTAAGAATGACGACACGGTGGATAATTCGGTTTTTTAGCCTCTTTTCGTCTCTCGCTCCCATCCCTCTCAATTTAAACTTGTTTCTTTTTGTTGCTCGCGTTAAGCCATTGTTGTCTGCTCTGCATAGTGTCGATGCATTGTCTCGTTTTTAAAAACAAAGTTGATGCTTCGAAGGAATTTCTTCATTCCAATGATTTTTAAATTTGGTAGAGTTTTCTCTCTCTCACTCTCTCTCAGTATGTAACTGAGAGACCGGAAACGGTGAACGGTTCGTAACTTTGTGAACTTTTGAGAAAAAGGTGATGCATTCAAACCTTTTAATAGATATTTTTAAATTTGTATAATAATCAAACGACTAGGCGTCGACGAAACGGAAGAAAATACTACTTGCGCTTTAAAATCGTAAATATGCGTCTTAAAAGGCGAATTCAAAAATATTTATGTAACACGTGCGTCTACACTGTCTTATTCAAAATGGAAAGTTTACGACTTTCCAAATAATACTCCAAGACAAGAACCTTACTGACACACATGATATACAAGTCCAAGTGCCACCAACACGCATACGTCTCATATTGTAAAACTATTTTCCTTGCAATTAACATAAATAATAGCAGCATTCGAAAACGAAGGTCAATCGAACGACTGCCTAGAGAAATGTAATAATATATATATAAACGTACGTAATATCCGCCGCCTTTGTGTGTGTGTGTGTGTGTGCATCGCTTACTTTAATTGGACTTTATCTCGGCAGAGTTTACCAGAGGTTCAGGAAAGTAGCTCATTTGAGAGGAACAAAGGTATCCCGGAATTCGGTCTAGACTTCGCACCAAGTTCTAAAAATACGGCGATAAAAGAAGTTTGAGCTGCACGACTCTATGACTGGTTGTGCAAAAAGCACAAAAGTCCAAACTACAACTTACGCCCCTTATTCTTAAAATACAAGCCCTCTCTCTCTCCCTCTCTCTCCCGCTCTGTCACTAAAGGGTGCAAATTTCACGATACATGAGTTTTAATGGCAGTCGATATTTTAGGATAAATGTTCCTCTTCCTCTTCCTCGTATCCCTTTTTATTCCCAATACTCGCATTCATGGACTTTATAACAAATCTCGCTTAAATTATGTCAAGATATATGCCGCTTCAAGTTAATAGGATCGCATAACCAAGCTCCAGTAAATATTTCAACGTTTACTCGGCATCGTCGCATTTAGTTAAATAGCATTACAGTTATTTTACAATTAATATTAATGGAAAAGGCACATATTTGCCACTTTAATAATGCAAAGTTGTAAACGAAACGCCTATTCATAAAGCTCACGCTTCTTCAGGAATGGCCATTCATCATTGGATTTACTACCCCAAATTTACGAAAAATCTTAATAATTTTAATAAATAACATTTAACGAAGCGTGATAAATTGCATCTCCCATACATTTATAATGCGCAATAAGAATGTGCTCGTAAGAGGCAGGAGCCTTCGTTCGCTCAAGTCACGTGAGCGAGAAATTTGTCAGGTTATACGAGAAAAATGATCGAAATACGTAATTGCACGTGGGGGTGGGGGGGGGGGGCCTTCTAAAATACTGTAACCGTACTCAATCAAAAGAATGTGAAATCGATAAGACGACGATATTAGTCAATGCAATTTTAAACGCGTTAATAAAGCGCTCAGCAAGTACATACTTATATGGAGATTCACCGGGACAGGAGAAACTCGCCGACGCGTACGTGTATTCCCGAGTACCGAAACCGCGCCTTCGTAACTGTGAAAACTTTTTTCTTCAAAAAACTTATGGGCAGAGCAAATTTCCGAGGCAAAAAAAGATGAAGAAGCAGATGAAGCAGAAAAAAAAATTAATAAACTGCGTAGTTAAAGAGGTGCGAATGCGAGTCATAAAGTGGAATGCGTCGAGGGCATTTTTATGCCTACATTGTTATCTAGTCGCATTTATTTTCGACAATGGCGAGTTTTTTCAAGAATACGTTTGCGCGACGAAATTAATTATTTCAATGAATGCCTCGTTTGTAACGGTCACCAATAATTTATTAGTTTAGAAGTTTAGAAAGTAAGGTGGATATAATGAGCCGTTTCTCTAGGAAGCAAAGAGCGAAAATCTCTTACGTAAGACATTTCATTCTCAATACTTTTAAATTTAAGATCAATGGGGGGGGGGGGTAAAAAAAAATTAGCCAAAGCATAATTTCGCATTGCACTGTCCTCCAATGATTCGAAAGGGCAAGTCGCTGTTGAAGCCAGTAACCACGTGTTTTAGCTAATGAAAGTGAGAACATAAGAAGCCAATTTATATTGTGTTACATCGACGTATCATAAAGGCAGATAATATTGTTAAGTTGAGACTTCGGTATTTCCGTAACAAATAGCACTTTACGAAGCAATTATCAGACTATTTGTAAAGCATGTAAACTTGATTTATCGGGGGGAAAAGTTTGAATAAAAATAATAAACGGGTTAAAAAAGAAAATAAATGCCAAAAATTCTTTTTTTCGCACATTTTAATATGTTCATTATATATAAATATATATAGGCTTGCTTCGTTAAAAATAATTTTTGCATATAAATTGCATCGTTTTAATTATAAAATACTTGCTTGACACTTTACACGTTTTCATCCAACAGCGACAGCATTGTTAAGATTTCCCAATTAAGAGTCATATTTGAACCAGTGTTAATCCAATTATTTAATACATGTATATACACATATGTATTTATGTATGTATGTATATTTTCGTAAAGTGAAAATGAGATTGGAAATTATTGTGTAGTAGAAGGGAACAAAGTAGAGCCACGCGAGTGTGTACAATAAATCATCCAAGTTACGCTCGAGTCATTTTGCCTCATTTTCCCGATAGACGAAGAAGGACAGAAATACATGGAGTACATTATCGAATAATTGCCAGCAAATTTTCACTCTTACGTCTTATTTAATTCGCCTCGTTAAATGCAGAAAGAGCATCGGCAATGGAAGATTGCCTGGCAATAGAAATCTGCGGCTGAGTATTCAGCTTTAAAGAATTTCAAGCACTTCGAGTCCCCCGAGTCTCGCGATCCCTCAACTTCCTACGACAGTCGGTCACGTGAATAGAATACACTTGTGCCGAAAGTTGGCCCCCTAAAGGCGACGAACTTGCGCAGCAGCCCACATGTCACAGTACCCGAGAGAGAGAGAGAGATGGGAGGTAAGGCCTCGGTTGTCGGCTGCTCGATCGTCTTTTCGAGATGCGCGATCTGCTCTCGGTTAAAGCACGTGGGGCGGAGGAGGGGGGGCAGAGGACGAGGACGAGGGGGGGGGGGATAAGTTTGCGAGGAAAGATGGAAAATTCTCTCAGCCAGGGGTATCATTGACTCCGGCCAAGTGCTCGTTAAGTGAAACAGAAGCGAGAAATACGCGGCGGCGGCGGGAGGTGGGGGTGGGGGATTAGTTGAGGAGGGAGACGAGTTAATGCGAGATCGAATCGCGCCGAGCGAACAATAACCTTATCGAGGCGTTAATTGCTTTCGAGTGAAGTTGCGAAAGCGATTCTTGCGCAGGAGTTGGCAGTCGATTGGGTTATTTCTTCCTCTTCTTTTTCTCCCGATCGCGCACCGGTTATTTATCGGCCTCCGGTATTACAACATTTGTCATGCCTCGCTCTAGGTTAATTATGTTGATAAGGTTTTTTTCTTCTTCTTTTCTTTTCTTTTTCAATAAGAAAGTACTTTTAATTCGGAGCCAGTGGAGTAGGTGATGCTTGGCATTAATAATCTCGCTCGTCCTTCCTTTTGCTTTTGATAAAAGCGAGGACTGTGGGCCCGTTACGAAATCGTAAACAATGCTAAGCCACCATTGGCTCGTGTACTTGGGTTATATTTAATATGGCATAATGGCCGAGATAAAAGCTTAAAGTCCGACTATACGGTATATAATTACGGGCGAATATTATATTGTTTATGTCGGGATCTTAAAGGGTTAATGCGTCCCTATTAAAGCTCACCTTTATTCGACATTTATTTTTGTAAATGTTACGCGCTTATCATGATGTCACGAGGCGCGGGTGTCATGATTTTGTCGGGTTAAAGCAGTAAATCGAGCCGACCTGGCAGCCCCAAGTTTCGAAGAATGTCCGAGGCATTTTCAATCGGACGCGAAACAAAGAAGCGACATGACGAGAAGTTTGCGGAGTCGCGCAGGCTCTTCACGGGTTTATTAGCTTGGCATTCTTGGCAAGAGGAGACTTTGGTGGTCCGAGTTTGCGCTCCGATGAAATAATTATCCGTAGGAGCTTAAATACATACGATTATTTCGAGCTAAGCATCGACGACCACGACGCCTTTCACCTCGGATTTTTATAAGACGGGCGCGAGACTGGTAGAGCACCCGATTTTTCTCAGGGTGCGGTTGCTCCTCACTCGCTCTCTCTCACTCTCTCTCACTCTAGACGTGCACGCGCGAATTAGCTAAGCGAACGGAAAGGGGGGGAAAAAAAAAGAAACGACCAAGAAAAGAAGGAGGGGGATAGACTGAAGAGGAATAGAGTTCGTCGGCTCTCAACTTAGCCTCGATGGGATTTATCGTTAAAGTATACGACGCTAAGGATTAAGGCCCGTTACATCGTAAATCGGGCAAAAATTAAACGAACTCGGACTCGGTATCTCGGCATCTTGCACCCCCCCCTCTCTCATTCTTTTTACATTTTTATTGTTAGCGAGACTTTTAATATCATGAAAATAATCCGCCAAAAGATTCGTTTAATGGCAATACTGAGAAGCGAGTAGAGATGGTGGAAATGAATTTCTAGTGCGCGTATGAACGCGAAAGCCTTGGATCTTCCTTGTTTCTCCCGTTGAATTTATGCCTCGTGTCGTTAAGCTTTTAATAAACAATTTGGCGGATTCTTTTTTCACGAAAATCCCGATATTATTTTCGGAAGCTTGGGAGAGGTTGTGCGGTGCCGAGAAGCAAATAAGGTGGGAAGGGAACTCGGTGGGGAAATTGCGAATTGGAACTCAAGTATTTGGCGTACATTTGGCGCGACATGTGCTAAACAAGGAAAATGTGGTCGAACGGCAATGTTTAAAAGTGCCATAAAATACGAGCAATAACAGTAATAATACGTGCGCACTTTGTACTTTATATATATATATCAAAGAAGCAATTTCGTCCAATCAAAGTCTTTGTTATATCACTTCGCTGTAGATATTTTACATGCATCATTTTAAATCAGAGCACTTGAAGTCTATTACGAATGATGCAACAAGCGCAAAAGAAATATCGCAAATTATCAAAAGGCTTTATTCATTTATATGCTCGGGAAACCGAAACGAGGCGCGTTTCACATTTTTAGAACGCACTCATACAAATAAACTTTCGAGCTAAAAATACACACCAATACGAGAATCGAGAGATACGTGTGCATTCCCGTATGGATTTATCCGTCCTTTAAGCGAATTTGACAATAAAATCACGCGCACTCGCTATTTTATATAATAAGAGAAGTACTCTCGCGAGTTATTTAAGTCCATCTCTCCAATAATGGACGGACTTGGCGCTTGCAACTCCCATGAGATGCTCTAAAGCCTATACAATAATAAAAGTACATCTGTATTTACTCTAATAATCATTATGACTTGTACTTTATACCTTGATTACGTGTTCCCGGCACTGCATTTATTCCCATTCAAAAACACAACTATCCCCCACTGCAATTACGTCAATTTCAAAATTCTATACTTTCCATTCAAATCGAGTCTCATTTACATGGAAAGCTACCTTGCCAAACATCCGGCTGCGTACACTCGACAGCAATGCACCGAAAATAAAAAAAAAAGTGTAACTAAAGCACGAGGCCAAAGGCACGAGGCTCGGCTACGGGCCATTAAAAGATCGACAGATTGAGCGATCGCGAGAGATTGAGAATTCAAAGACAGAGAGAGAGAGTGGGAGATAGAGAGAGGGGGTGGCTGGGTGGGTGGGTGGAGGTGGAGGAGGAGGAGGAGGAGGAGGGGGAGCACAGCAGGGATTCTCACTCGCGAAGAAGAACGAAGGCAGAGGAAGAAGCCGAGGTACGCGTGTCCCGGTGCACACGGTCTTCCTCCTCGTTGTCGCTCACGTAGCCGCCAAAGTCCACGTCGTCCCGGCGCCTTGAAATAATATCATCCCGAGCGAAGGATAGCAGCCTCTCCTCCCTATCTCGCATACGCATGTGCAGAGGAGGCGCACACGCCGGCTGCGCGGGAAGTTTACGAGAGCGACTCTGCCGTACATGGCAACATGCGCGACCAGTAAAAGTTGGGGGCGGGGGACACGGACGATATCGCGAGTACTTGGATGCCTCGAGGAGCCTCCGGGAGTAAGTAGTCGCCGAGACTGCGGCCATAATTCAGGTGCATATGGGATAAGCTCCAAATTGTCGATTATACTCATCAATGTGATTCATGAAGAGGCTGCTTTAACACTCGGCGGCAGATTGTACGTTTTGAGGTCTGATAGTACGTAATGAGGGCTTCTCGGCTAATTTGCGTATTGTTGAAAGCGACGAAGGGTTGAGTTGAACGAGATTGCAACGTTTTGTGTGCAAGTTTGGGTGCTTTTCATTGTATTAACTTGTAGGATTAACATTTCGTTGTTTTCAACGAGAATGTGCTCTGGCAATTGCATAATAATTAGGGCGATTGACAGTCAGCCAATGCATTTCAAAGGGAGTAAAAGTGAAGTGCACATTATGTGCGCTGGGTGTATGAGAAATTTAATCGCACTTACGAAGGAAATGTCGTAAGCGTCGGACGCAATTTATTATAATAATTGCGACGACTTTCAGTTATAAGTGATTGTGAATATTTTGACGGATTTATTGATGATGTTTTTTCTTTCTTTTTTTTTTTTTTTTTTCGATGACGCGCCAAGCAACATTTTATGCGTAATTTCACGATACTCTCTATGAAGCCAATTTTCTTCTTTGGTTTAATTTCTCATTTGGCTTAAAGAACTTGCGAGCATGCACAAAGATAGTTTTTTAATAGAAAGATTTACTGCCGCTGATACTTGATAACTGTTTGTACTAAATTAAATCTTTAATTGCAATCAGTAGAGCGTCATTTTTTTTTTTTACGAACAACTGGGGATTAAATAAATTACTGAACCGAAGCTCTTCGTTTTGTTGATAAATTTAAAATGCTGATGACTTGAATAATTAGAAAATGATTTATTCCTGTAATTAAAAGCAAATATTATACCTAAGCCAGCCACATACGAATACACTGTTTAATAGCTTCCGATTTTTTAACATTCTTTTTTTCTTTTTTTCTTTTTTTTTTCATACAGAATTTCACATTTATTTACACTTTGTATAATTACACATTCTCACGAGCTAAAAATCTATATTTAAAGAGCACGAAGTGAGGCAAACGAGTCGAGCGAATAAATGTTATAAAATTAAAATAAATCTATTCGCAGATATTGAATTATTATTAGCAATATATCGAACGGCATATTGGATGATTATGATAATTTTGTTGATTTATTTTTAATGCATTAAAAAATAAATCAGCAATAATCGTTTCTTGCTCGTAAAAAAATGCTTTTGCCAATTCACAGTTAATAATTTTTGTCATCTCGCTCTATATATACTCCATCGATGACGACGACGACGACGACGACGACGATAATAATAATAATTGTTATTATTATTACTACTACTACCACTACCACTACGTGGTGACGCAACTGGAAAGTATTTACGTTAAGCGCACTTTTTATACTTTAGCAGTAATAATGCTGCCAGAATGCAGTATTTCATCTTCGAAATCCGCATGTTAGTGCGCCCCACTTTTTCCCAGTGAAAGTTTAATTTGTTGTTTTCAAATATACAGAATTTCATCAAAAAGTCGCCATATATAATACGAAAATGACAGGCCCTGAGCCCTTTTCACACTTGGGGCACACGTGAATACGTGAGTGTAGCGCGCATTCATATTAACCAAGTAATATTGGCTCTCTCTCTCTCTCTCTTGTTTGCTTTTTTATAACTTGGTGGCATTTGTTCCTGCGGCTACCTGCAGCCTTGGACTTGGGTGACGACGACTTTAGGTCATAAATTTAGAACGACACGTATATCTAAATATACGTACTCTAACGTCGTGCACGTTCCACTTCATGGCATAAATTTTTAATTTGAAATTTCGTTTTGTTCGCTTTGGAGGAAAGGCTGAAATTATAGAAGTAATTAATTCATAGAATCCCCCCTTTGGGTTTGTTAGTTTTAATAATAATAAAATATGGCCAATGGCTTTCGTATAGAGTGCACGAGAAAAGAAAAAAATATATATAAGATGAAAGTAAACATCTTATGAGGTTGAGAGATTTTGCACGGGCACTATTAAGTATTAAGTATTTCGAAAAATATTTTAAAAATACTTGGTAGGATATTCAAGATGCGACGTAATAGACGACGGAATGCGCCAAGTCGAGACGATGCAAAATTAAGAAGATTATAAAATTAAAGGATACACCTTAAAAAGAGGCTAATGTTTATAAAATTGCTGAATTCGACATTTATCCTACCATTTCTCATGTTCCTTCCTCGTTATTTTATTATTTTCAGCCTTCGATAATAGTCGTAATAATAATAATAATGACGATGATGACGATGATGACGATGATGACGATGAGGACGATGATGAATAGAGATGGTAAGAGGGTCGTCGCTGTAAACCTGATCGCGTTTATTTATTATGGCATAGATTGTCCCATCAATGTGCCTCTTTTGTATTGTCGCGCCGTCCCCAATGTAATTACGTTATAATTAGAGAATGGAGGATGAATTTGTTATCAATTACCGAGCCCCTCGCGGCAAAATACAGCGGATTATCGAGACTCTTGTTTTAGCCTGATAAAGAGAAAAATCACTGCTGCGACCGACAGCCAAAGAATTATGCGCTGCTGCACCTCCGGCTCTGCCAATTCTCCAATGCGCATTGTCGAGCTGCTTCCGCTTTATTAAAAAAGTACGAAAACGGGACACGACGATGGGATCGGAACTGGCCTTTACCAACAAATCGCTTATGATAAAGGAGAGCGAAGCTTTGGAGAAGTAGCCAATGCCATGGGGCTTTCGCCTCGCTGCGCCCAAGTAATTGTTTATGTGTCGGTGCTCGGGGAGCCACGAGCACCGACACAGACAACTTTCAAAGTCTCTTTTCTCCCAAGCTCGTAAATCACTTCCGAGAAAGGTCTTAGCAATAGCGAGACCCGATAATGCCGCGATGCTAAGCGTCAACCGATCGTAGCGTAATTGATCGAGTCGACGCCTAAGACAAAAGAGTCACATATTTTCAGCTGCTTTCCCATACGCATCGATAAGAGAACGAGTTTCGGTCATATTATCCGCGACAGCACCAGCCTACATTCTTTTTTTATATTATAAGCCTAATTCGATTTAATCATTTGCCATACAACATGTAGCACTTACGCGTATATATATTCAACGTGAGCGGGAATAGTCATCGATAGCCCAGCATATAAAGTGCTGACGAATCAGTATGAGCGCGCGCACACGCATACGCGCCTATCTACAAGAGCGCGTACACGCGATGATCGGAATACGTAATAAATAAATGTCTTCTGTAATATGAGTTCTAAAGCTGCATACGAGCGGCCGGTAAATGCAGCCTCGAAATAGCGCTGTAAACGATAGCCACCAATGAAAACAGGAATGTAACAACATATCCTGCGCATACTGCGCAATACGGCAAACGATCATCGACAATAAATGCAGCCGATGAGTAATGCAAGTCTCGATGGGAAAGCAGTGCCGGATAAAGCAGAGCATAATAAAGTTTCCGCGACAATTACACTCCGCGATGCTCTGGACTTTGGCACAATTAGCTCGGCTAATCTCAAACTTCCTCGAGAAGATTCCATGCTAACCGAGCCGAGGAGTTCCTACACACGCTCGCGCGTGCGCACTCCGCCGTGCCGATGGCCGAATTCAATACCAACATCCGACACCAGTGCATTCGTTACCGCGGACCATTGATAACGCTCCTCCACTCCTATACCGACAAATAAAATGGACATTGGCGTGCAATGTATATCGGCAGCGGCCTCGTTACACGCTCGGTGCGCGAGGTCGGCCACGCTGTTGCATTTCACCATCCCGCACACACATTTGGGATTAATGCCATTAATGAATCGGGGATGCGTAGAGCAGCTTCTCGAAATCGATGCTAAGATCGATCCAATTGCCAATCCCACTCCTCCTGCTCATAAATAAGCAGCCAACAAAGCCTCGCCAATCAATCGCATTCAATTCGGGTGTGCGCTTACGCAATGATGCTCGAGGCTGAGCGAGACCTAGAAACGGAACGTGGCACGTCTCTTGCTCGTACAACGAACTTGCTTATGCCTGACTTGGAGAAACTTGAACTTCTCGCCGTCCAATTTCTGCTTGCATCGTGAAAATCGAGCCGGACGCGGAGATTTGAACTTTTAATAACCGTCGCGCACGATGATACTTGCGTTTTTCACTTGGTAGAAAAAGTTATTAAAAGGTCGCGACGCATCCGAAAAAAATGCGTCTCCCATTCAGCATTTTTATATTTTGTAAATCAGTCGGTGGCAATATGTCAGGAGGTTCGTTGAAATGAAATTTTTTTCATCAGCCACCAGTCTAAAATGCCAATAAAATCTTAAAAAGCATCTATCAATCCCTTTATTAATAGGCAGTCTTTTTTTCTTTCTTTCTCTCTCTCTCTCTCTCTCTCTCCTTCCAACTTCTTAGCGGGAATTTTGATAAGGAGTCATAAAGAATACGATCATTTTATTATAACTTTATTGGCTTCAAGAATAGATTATTTTTCGACGGTTAGAGGAGTCTCTCTAGACAGAACTCAAGACACTTCTCAAATATTAAATTTCCACTGTGTCATATGCCGTCATCATAATATGAAACTTAAACTGCTACGTCTCCTTCAATTATTCTAAAGATATCAGGCACAGGAGGAGGAGGAGGCCACTAACTTAAACGTTATACGTCCTTCAATTAAATGCCCCACAATATTAATCAATCTATTAAATTTCAATTCAAATATTCAACAAAATGTTCTCCATAACGCACAATACTCCTACACTCGTAAGCTTGTAAGAGCTGCAGTTGCCATTACGCTCAAGGCGAAGATAGCCATGTAACATGACAATTACATCTACGACAATATAGCCAGCCTCGACCCCGTAATGCCTCTCCCGAAATTCTCTTTACCCAACTCGCCCTTGAATAGACGACACATTCAACGCACGATGCGTCAATGCGCGGTCCTAAAAAACTTTTGGCAGCCACATTACCGATATAATAAGCACAGACAAACGGGTCGCCCTCCCCCCTTCTTCGTAAATCGGGATTTTTCATTCGGCAAATTAATGGCGAGATAGCGCGGCACTCGCGCCTATCGCGAATCAAATAAAAATCGTCCGGCTTCTCTAGCGAGGCTCCTGCTTGCTTTGATCGCTAAATCGCCCGGACGATTTTTCATAATCAACTCCATAAAGCACTATTAAAGCGGCCAAGATAATATGCGGGAATAAGCGAGTCCCAGAGGCGACTCTGCTTTCACTTGGCTCGAACAAAGCTGCCCGCCAAACACGCTCTAATCTGCGCAATTAGCCGCGCGTTAATTAAATGTTTATTGCTGCGCCTTTGGCAAACAAAACGCAGCTTTCCTCGAGAGCCCACCGACCACGGCCGCCCATTCGTTTCTTAATGTGCCGGATGTGCAGCGCTCATTACGCGTCTGCGCGCGGACATCTGCATTAGAGGTCCGTGCCCGCCGCCTCGGCGGCTCGAGCCAACTCGCTGTACCGTTGTACGCTCGTCAAGTACTTGACACCCCTGTGTCTACCACCGAGTCCTTATGTTTGAAAAAGCGATGCACCACGACTGTGCTAATGCCTGGCCTCTCCACTGCCTGGCGCACTTTATCGGCCAGGGAGGAGGAGGAGCAGCAGCATTGACGACAAGTCGTTGCCAATCGCAAGCCCAATCGCTGGCCAATCGCCTCTAAGCCTAATGCCTAATTGATTAGCAATTAGCGGATCGATTAGCGTCAATATTAATGGCTAGTAATTGAATCGGGAGCTACGGCTTACTGCAATTTTCCCGGCTTTTCGTTTCCTCGATCGTATCGGCCGTGCGCTTAACGGCCACTCTTTGGCCCAAATGACTGATCGCCATTGCCACAGTGCTTTGTCGCTTAATTAAAATAAACTGTTCATTTGTCTTATTGGAGTGTTGTTGAGAGGTGTAGGCATTGTGAGCGGCGGCGGTGGCCCCGTAAATAAGCGCGGAGCATTAGTTGCGAAGCACAATTTAATTTTGCGAAACTATATAAATTGCTATAATTTGAGGCCGCGACTGCTTTGGTCGCGATCGCCACGTTGAAAATAGAATTTTTATTCCACTTCTCGCGCCTACAACTTGTTTACACCCAGGCGATAGGATCTTATAAGAGAGAGGGGGGGTGGATTTATATACTGTTACTGGGTCGAATTAATGTACGACAATTAGCGTCAATATCAAACGATTCATCAAAGTCGATTATAGCAATTGTTTATTCTGATTAAATTTCCATGTCAAAATAAGCTACGAGCCCATTCGCGTCATTTGTTTGGTCACTCCACTGACCCCAAAATACTCTCTTATTGAAAGAGATATACAATATACACTGGCCTCAACTATTAATATCCCTACACTTCAATTCCACCAGCCTGCAATTACATTTCGATACACAATCTCTCGGCCCTCTTTTCCGCCTAATCTCCTTTTATATAGAAGAGATCCCGGGGCCTCAACTAATCGAAACTTGCCGCCCAATACTCATCTCGGTAACACCAACACGCAAATTATTAAACGCTTATTGAAAAAGCCGATGAAACGCATAGGTGGATTCAGGAACGAGGCTGTCCATCGTAAGGCAAAAATGTAAATCGAGGGAACGACGTAGGAATGTTATGCCAACGGCAGCCATAACGAAAAGACTTTGGGTTACGGCGTAGGACAAACCGGTGAGCGCTCGTTACACCGAATCGATCAAAATCCGTTACGAAAAAAAGGACGGCCACGCTCGCTCGACCTAATTGAAGTTCCATGTCAAAATAAGTTGCCGGCTGAATTGAAACGCTCGAGCGACGCTTTGCGTCGCGACACTTTCCTCGGGCGAATGTCACCGGAGCCGGCCGAGCGCCGCCTATGTGCCTGTAATCGAGTGCGCGGACCCTCGAATTATTAGATAGGAGATTCGCGTGGTATGCGGAGCGAGAGAGAGAGAGAGAGCCGATCGATCATTTCGATTAACGGTAGGTGGGGGCGCGTACACCGCCCGAGCAAAATAATCGGCAAAATGTGCCACCGACGGGGCCGATTTCGCAACTGGACGGGCCCCTAGCAGGTTCCATCCCATCCTCCTCCTCGGCGATGAATTCTTGGACGAGTGGAATATACGTCTCGCTCGCTCCCCCCCAACTGGCTCAAACTTTTTGATGGATGGAGCTAACGAGACGAATTGAAGAATTATATATAAATTGTCTGGATGCATATGGACGCATGGAAAGTCGCTCGGGCGACTCAAGCCCTCGGCGCTAAACTTTTTTTCCTTCCACTCGGCCCTCACTACGTGATACCGCGGATCGGAAATATTTCTCGCCTCAACGGAGTCTTTGCTTGCGCGACGAGACAAAGGCCCCAAATACATGCAAATACGCGATCGCTCATTTATAGCCAAGAAATTAATTTGCCGAGCTTACCACATCAACATAACCGCCCCACAAACTTTTATACAACAAACCTTAAAAAAGTGAGCAAATTATCATTATTATCATCATTACTATTGTTATTATTTGTGTGTTTTTTTCCACCCGCCAAGTGTAGGAATATAAAAACGCCTTTTAAGCATTATTACCTTTCAATGGATTTGAATAAAAATACTTTCACCTTCTAAAGGAGTAGTAACTCGGGCATTTGAAATTGTTGATTTGCAGGTCCGTTTTTTTCTTCCTTTCTTTCATTTTTTCTTTTTTTTTTGTTTGTTTTTTTGTTTTTCTTTTTGTTTTTTTGCCAACGCCTAGCAGTAATGCAGCTGCGCGATAAATTTTACGCTCCTCAATATTCTTTCCGATTTTATCAACCTGATGTTTATTAAATATCGGTAGTTTAATGTTTTTTAAATTCTAACGCGCTCGAGTTACTCTCGGCTTACGATATTTTTACCCAAGCGATTGCAAAATACATTATAATTTGATAACATTTATTAAAATTTGCTAATAATCATAAATTTTCAAATGGCTTTATTAATATTTTCCATTTCACTTATAAATATTTTATATATTTATGCGAGTGTTATAATTCGATTTACATACTAATATCGCTGCTTAGACGTTTTTTATCTTCGAATTTATGCGAGCGAGCTCTTGAAAATTACGCAACACTGCTAATACAAAATTTTTTTTAGCAACGCGAAGAAAAAAAATATTACAAAGGCCCCTTATATCTCTCGCCTCGAGAAATCATTTAAATATCCGACATGGATTTGCATTGCCGAGAGTAATAAAACTCTCTCTCTCTCTCTCTCTCTCTCTCCTCCTTCGCCTTTCCTTATTATTTAGAATTAGCGAGCGCGATTATCGCTCATCCAGGAGAGCATTTTATTCGACTACGTCGTCGGCTCGACGAAAGGAAAAACGCAAATTTTAATTATCATATCCGATTACGATCGATACCTCACTTCAAAGCACGGCCATCCAAAACAATCCCATTGTCGATTACCATTTATATACTCAGCATTAAATGTGAAAATATTCGCGCACGCCCACTCGACACTTTAATAAATCACGGGGACAAGCGTCCACCAAAATCATTCCACATTCTCTGGAAACCGGAGGAGAGAAACGAGGAGTAAAAAATCCATTTGGCGTGTCAATCTCTAGTGAGGGAGGGACGGAGAGAGGGAGGGAGGGAGGGAGGGAGGGAGGGAGGGTATGCGGGAGCAAGCGAGGGCCACTCAATTCAGAGTGTAATTTCGCGACGCGACGTGCCGCACGCGAGAAAATCGCCTATCTGGTGTGCGACTTTTACCCGCGCAGGCGCACAAACTGCAGCCTCGCACAAAGCGCGATAACTCAAGTTAATCATCGCGGCGACGCGCTGTCTAGCTCTCATCTAATATAGTTAATGTGCCCGGCAGAATAGTAATTTTTCTTATTAAGGGACGAGTACGGTTGAGGCAGCCTGATTTCTTTAAAGCCCGTCCGAGCGTAAGGACAATAAAAACCGCCTCCCCTCCCCCCACCTACTATTCTCATATTATGCTGGACGGCAAATGGAAAATAAACGGTGGTATTAAAGGGACGATGATAAGGTGAATTTTTGTTCAAATTCCCCGAGGAGCAATTATCATCGGCCTGTGTTAACAGAACATTTGTTATGGATACACACAGTGGCGTAGGACGCCTTTTTCTTAAATAAAAACTCGGTGTTTATGTTTACGGAAAGAGGTTCGCTCTCTTTTTTCAATATGTGACACTCTTAATGTGACAGTGGATTTTTTGAATAATGTTATTTAAAGTTACGACGCTATTTACATAATAGAAAGACGACCGGAAAAATGCAACGACGATAATATTTTTATCGATGAGTCATACGGTCGAAACACACTTTAACACATTATAGTTTACTTTTATAGGCAAGCTTATCGCTTCAAACTCACTCCAACAAAAACAAAGCTTAAATTATTATATTATATTTTAACATTCTTTAATTTCAGTCTCTTAAGATAGCGTACTTCATAATTTTGACGAGAGACAATAAGACGAATCGCCCGATAGCACGACAACTTATCCTCGTGGGATATTTTAGTTATATTGCCAATTAATAAATTCTCAAGTTGAGCCACTGTTTTCATTTTTCGCATTCGTTTCTCGACTCACTCGGACAATTGAAGCACATTTGTTCCCAACTCGAGGCCAAATTCGTTCCTCGTTAGAGGTCAATTATTTGTCGATAAAGACGAAACTAATCTAAGCGTAAAATTTACTGCCATTGCTCCCTCTATCTCTCACAGACGCACACACATTCTCTCGTGGGCAAACTCACGCATGAGTCGTGCACGGAGGACAAGGTTCATTATATCTCGTAGAACAATAAAAAGTTATGCGCTCGCACGTAAAGTCGTTTACATTTAGACGGAAATATCTGGTGTGTACAAAGGAAAGCATTGAGGAGCTTTTGCGTTGCGTGGCCGTATAACTTGCAAGCCGTTGATAATTGGGAAAGGGGAGGTGGTAGTGAGAATCGCGCTTGGTAATTTTCAAAAGCCTTAAAAGGCCTTTTCACTCTTGTGTCCAGAGTGTGTGTGTCCAGAGTGTGTGTGTGTCGAGAGTGAAATGATCCGCTCCCCGGCGGGATATGGTTAAGCGACGAGCTGCGCCTAAATGACAAGTGCTGCTGCTATTGACAGTCACTTTTATTGAGGTGGCAAATGAATTTCCAACGTGAATTGTTTGACTTTGATAAATTTAGCGAGGCGAGAATATTTTACGCAGAAATATTGCAATTGAAATGCACGCGTAATTGAATATTGAAGTGGAGTTGGCCGAGATATAAAGTGTCATTCCTCGGGCACAATGTGCGTTTGCTTATGGGCCGTTGTCGAAAGAAATTCTCTCCAAATTTCAGCCTAATGCGAGACAATTGATTGGAGATCAATTGATTACGTGAAAATATTTCTCAAGGGAATGCTGGCGATATTACCGTGAGACAGTTTGAAAGTTACTCTCGAGCATATCGAACGTAAAATTGATATAATCTTGGCCATAATTGCATTAGGCCGAGCGACATTGAACTGGCTGTAATTATTTATTTCACTTTACAATTATTACATGTTATTGTTGTTATTGTAGAATTATGTATTCAAGTAAATGAGGCGCCAAGTTTGCTAATAATTGAATGGACGTGAATTATTTTTAATTGTTCGAATAGGAAAATAAACGTATTTATTTGGAATATACGTCAGGTTTTATCGTCACCTGGTTCCAACAAATTATGTCGTAATATAAATGTAAAGGGGCATAAAAACTCTTGAAAATGCGAAATTACTTCTTATTTTGTGTATAGGTACGTGATAATTTTTATGGGCGCATTTATCGCGGTGTAACGGCAATAAATAAATCAAATGCAGAAAAGAAAAAGAGGAGGAAGAAGCAGAAGAGGAGGAGGAAGAAAAAGTACTATTTACTCTGTATGCTTAACATCGTATAATCACTTATGTAATGGCGCATTTATGATTGGATATGAAAAAAAGAATTCCATCCACAAGAGTGCGTTGCACCTGCGCGTATAGTCTCGCATTGCAGTCTTACCGGAAACTGCGCGTTTCGCCCTCGAGCTGCTGTCGAATGATTTTACCAGCTCCGGAATAATTCGTTTCAACAGGCTCGTGGAATCATTAGGAATGGCCGCTTAAGAATACTTTCTACATTGGGTGTGTTCGCAAAGAATTGCTCCAATTTTACGCGCGACTATGACTTTTCATTCTCCTACGAACGGATGTGTCCCTCCCCTCCCTCGAGCCAGTCACATGGCCGACACGCATTTGCGCACTCGAGTAAATAATATTCACTTGTCTCCCTCGCCTCTCGCCAATTCCTCGTTAAAACGACAGCTTAAGCGAAAATTAACGGAAAAAAAAAAGAGGAAAGAAAGAGAGAGAGAGAGAGCGAAAGAGAAGCTCAAACACCCGACGTTTGAGCGATTAATCGCTGATTGTTCGGGCACAGCTAATGTTTATGTAAGTATTTATTTTTAGACTTTGAACGCAACTGTTTCGAAAATATTCGGCTCATTAATATTAATATTAAAAGCAGTTAAATTCCTGTCGCTTTATGTATTTCATAACTTTTTCTAACGATCACATATTTTAGATTTAATCACCGTCTCGCGTATAAGCATATTTCGCTCTTAATTACCTCAAAGAAGAATAGCAAAATGGGCCGTAAACAAGCCTCTAATGCACTACGGGCGCTTACACGGCCTTATGCTTCAAAAGCTGTAAAGTAAAAGTTTCTAATGAATAATCATTGAAATGAATCGCAAAAAAAATCCATTACGCAAATAAATCTCAAAACCACTGGGCTCCGCCGAGAAATCCTGGCATAATACGCTAATCCCCCCCCCCCACCCCGACTTTCTTTCTTACATTTGCCAAAGCAGCGCATAATGAGTCACGGGACTTGAACTGAAAAATCCAACAGTATAGCACGACGGCTAATACGAAAAAACTGAAACGAGCGACAAGGCACGCTGGCTGATAATTCCAGTCGCGGCGCACTTACACACCTGCGCCACGGCATCGGGACGTCTCGAGTGTTTTCAGCGAAGCCGCATAAAAGAGGCAATTTGCGAATTAACGAAATTTCGTCTCTCTCTCGCATGGAGAGAATATTGCGCGCAAACAGTATTTCAGGGGCGAGGGAGGAGCGGCCCAATGATGGATCGCTTACACGCGCTTGCGCCAACTAAGCGAGGCGCTCGCTAACTTTCGGCCCCCGTTCGATTACTCCCGGGAGCACGATCCTCCTCTGACAAAATCACGTCCGACCGTGTCGAGCGAATCCCATCGAACGGAGAAGAGGACGAGGAGAAAAGAATCGGCAAGCGTGTAAGCAATAATACGGCTCCAAGAGATGCGCAAACTTGTTCCCTTTCTGGGCTTCCGTGACTACCTACGACTGCACAATGTAGACGCACGCGCACGAACACACGCACGCGCACACATTGGCACCTTAACGGCTATTAATTGGCTTTATTGTTTCTCACCGGCCCGGCAACTTTGCTCTGCATTCGTGACATCTCACGAGCACTGTTATGCACATGTTACATTATTGATGCACGACGACCCATTCAAGGCAAATAAGCAGCCGAAAGATCAATTTTCTATTTTTAACTTTGTTGCGTAATTATGGCTCAATGACACTTAAGAGTTGAAATTTCACTAGAATTCGATGCCTGCGCAATTGTCGCTTAATTGTCATTTTCTATTCCGATCTCTCTCTCTCTCGCTCGCAATTCTCTCACTGCAATGCTAATACCAGGCACACACACACACACACGCGCGCATTTACTCGCATACGATTATAAATAAAATTGTACACGAGTATTTTTATAGACAATGTAAATATGGAATCGTGTATTCAGGTTGTGTGAATCATCGATAAAAAATGTTATCGTTGTTGCATTTTTATTATCATCATCTTAAGAAAATAGTAGAGTAGTAACTATTATCATTTCTTACGATATACATATACCCAGACGCACGCACACGTTTATATGTGTGTGTGTGTGTGTGTGCGTACGTCTTTACGCAATCGAGCATTTCCACGAAATCAGGAATAACAGATAAAAATAATGCTTGATTAAGAAAAAAAATCAGAAAAGCATTGCCACATACTGATTATTCAGGAATATTAAGCAATTCACCACAGATTTGAAAACATTATCAATTGCTTTATAAAATTAGTTATGCGCGATACGCTTTAAATACACAACACAGACATAAATATGGCTTATTTGAAAGGAGTGAAGAAAGTTTGCAAAATTATGTTTACTATAAGTAAATATGCCGTTAGTTTATAAAGTTCGTCTGATTTTTCCATAAACTTATGAATTTTAGCAAATTTGATATGTGATTTTGCATTATCATTTGCAAAGTCTTTTATGTTCTTGTTTGTTTGTTTGTTTGTTTTTTTTTTTTTGCACGCCTGATACACAATATCATTGTCCGTTATAAAATACTATTCTTTTATGTGCGTCGTTATGTGCCATTTGTCCCTTGATATTTTATCAATAATAAGGAAAATGAACGCCACGTGTAATGAGGCGTGAGTACATCGTAACTTGGTTCCCGGCTAATAAAAGTATTTTAAGTTTCAGTAAAATGAAGGCGCTTGCTACTTATAGTTACATTACTAAATATAATGCACAGATGCATAAACTGACAGGAGGAATAAAAGCCGCCATTCGAAGCTCGTGTAGCGACGAAATATCTTCCAACGACGACATTTAAGAAAACTCGAGAACATTTGTTTCCATGCCGCAGGACTACGGAATTTCTTAAAAAATGTCAGGCCTCCAGCCAAAATAAAGAAAATTATCTCGCATCCTTATTAGTGTGGTCGCCGCGCTTATCTAGTACAACAGCACTCAAGGAAATAAGGGACGGAGGGGACGATGACGAGAGCAGATATGGAAAACACGTGACATAAGTCGTGGGGGAAAAGAGCGTAGTTAGTCAAGCCTCCGACAAGCGAATTTCCCGGCAGATTAGTGTCGTTCGTCAATTGTCCCGAGGACTTTTCCGGACCACCGGAGCCCCGTACTTGCACACACACACACACCAATTTCAACTCGAGTACGTGGGCAGAGCCGTGCATGTGTGATCCTGTCTATGGTATCCAATGGTCATTAGTCAGTCTCGCGTCGGGGAAAGCCACACGAGTCGAGAGCAAAGACCAAGGGAGGAAAGCGGAGGAGCCTCTCCCTCCCTCTCTCTCGGCCAACGCTCGCACTTGGATAATGATGAACTAATTTTTAAAACTCGGCTAACCGTGGCTGTGTGTAGGTTGCGCCGTGGTTTTTGGCTTAGGCTCAGCAGGATAAGGCTTTGTACTAAAAAACAGCCCCTTACAAAGTATAATAATTAAGATGCTAGCGTTAATGATAATAAGCTCCTCGTGAAATTGGCCGTTGAAAGTATTTTTGACGAATGTAAAGCCTCTTATATTTCTTCTTTTTTTCCCTCTCTCTCTCATTTCTTATTTAAGGCTGTTGTAGCGATAAGCCGGAAGAGCCTCGAGCTTATCGCTCACATATTTGGGAAATGTAAAATTGAATGTTAAGCGTGCGAAATCACGCATCAAGAGATCGATCAAGAGATGGGAATAAAAATAAGGACTGAAAGTAGCGTGGAATCATTATAGTATCGACAATTTGTACGATATGCCAAGCATTGGCGCGCGCGTGCATTATATTACTTTCGCGTACAATCAATCGTTTTTCCAAGTATTTTCCGTCTGGCGGATCAAGATTGCACTGCCCGCGTAACGAGGACGGAGAAATTTGTTAACGATCGGCAGCAAGAGAGGCATTTCGCTGTGCCTCCGCGTCGCGATCAATTTATTTCGCGGCGCACTGTCAAGATCGCCGCCAATCGGCTAATAATGCCAACGAGACGCCAAAGATTTAGATTTCGATTCGGAAGAATAATGGATTCTTCGATACATCGACCAAATAATGCCAGATGACATTCCGCCACGATACATTGTACTCCATGCATTGAGAGTGTAAGTGGAAAATATTGTGTCGAGGGCGCTAGCGAGCAGGATAAGACACGATTTCGAAATAGTTGGTAGGCAACATATTACTCAATCTAAGTAATAATGACAAGATGAAAACATTGTTGGCATACAAGCATCCAACGGACTCAAGAAATATATCACTCAGCGAGCTAACGCGCGCGGGGCCCGCGCGTCAATCAATTTTTTTCCCCAGTCAGTTACGATCTCGAAAGTACACGGGACTCTCGATCGCCGGGAATTATTATTATACCAGAGCAGCAGTCAAATTTGCAAGCGCACGCCGTTCCATTGGCAGCAATGCATAATGGCGCCACGAGACTTGGCCTCTCCTCGGGACCGTAACAATGGCTCGTTCTCTCTCCCTCCCTCCCTGCCTCCCTCCCTCCTCGAGGCACCACCCCACCCGAAGAGATCGGTACTGGTCGGGGCCG
>JAPYYT010001679.1:0-21643 GCA_030522565.1 Ceratosolen corneri | reverse complement strand
TGCCCCTGACCCCGTAAGTCCTTTCGGGGATCAGCGCCGCACCGCGGGAAGAAAAAAACTCGTGGACGCGCGTAGCCGAGGAGTAATCGATTCCCCACGAACACGACCTAAAGCACTTTCGTTATTTGTTATCTTTCGCGCGAGACAAAAGAGATATTAGTTCCGCGAGGGAATATTACGTAGCTTTTATGAATTAAACAAGGCGCTATCACGCGAATGCTACTTGGTGAGTCGGTGGTGGGTGGTGGAGGGGCGTGGTATTGGGGGAGGGGGGTCGTGGACATTTAACCAACGGCACTGGGCAAATAATTTCTTGCGTGATGTTAAAATTATTAAAATGTATGCTGATCGGTCGCGCCATTGATCTGTACTTACTTAATAAAATAATAACCGTTTTCTTTTAAGACTCTTGCTAAATTCGTTTAGCAAGACCGATAACTGTAAAATTTTAAGAAAACACTAGTATCGTATTCGCTCCATTAGAAAATAAGTAATATCTACACATAGCTATTTTTTATTTTAATTTTTTCAAAAATAAATAACAGTTCGAGATTTTTAAATTAGTAGTTATAATTCATCGTTCTTCCCTTCCTCGTTATAAGTTCAATTATTTTCTTTTTCTAATAATGGCGAAAATTTTTCTTACGAAATGCCAGAGTCTCGATGTTTTATTGTGAATTTCACGTATTATACTTATATTAACATTTACTTTGAAATTGAACGTGAAAATTAATTAACTGTTGGTATCTTCCTCCAAGAGCTTCATGATTACATGAATTAGATATAATTAAGCAGGCTATTTCATATACTTATAAAGTAATTATTTCCGCACCTGCTTGTACAGAATTTCTCTCATAAAATCACTACGACGCTCTTACTTATATTGGACAGAACAACGTCGAGTAACAATATTCATTCGTTATTTTCTTGCCAGGCATTAACTATTCACATAGGGTATTTACTGACTGGCATTGTTCATAAAAACTCGTGGTGTAAAAGGGTTAAACAGCCGTGTACGTCTTGAATATTACATCCATCATCTCAAAGCAGCAGAAGCAGCAGCAGCAGCAGCAACGCACGATCATTTTGAACCTCGTCCGAACTTCTCCACCCTCTCACCGCCCCGCCCTGCCCAGCCGCCCCACCCCAATGCCACCCTCCTTCGTAATTCAGCCGTCATGATGTAGCGTATTTCCGACCGAAAGTGCACGGTCGGAATAGCGCTCGGCAAACGCCAAGAAAATGGCCTAACCAACAGCTCACCAAATTCATATTTCAGATTTTGCCTGCTGGCGGCGATGCTGAGCGGTGGGGCGATGTCGGTGCCCTCGGAGGAATACGAGACCGTACGCACGAGCAATGCGGCGATTTTGAACCGCCTGGGCCTGGTGCCCGTCAGCCAGCCCGACGGCCACCACAGGAAGCGCCTCGCTGGCCCGGAAGCCTTTGGCGCCCGGGACGGTATGCGCGTCCACCCGGCGGCCTATGGCAGGCGCCACAGCGGCTCGCCCCACGACAGCCACGTGTATGTGGTTAAGCTGCCGGCGAGTCCGCCCTATTATAGCTTCTCCAAGCCCCATAAGCTCGCCGACGGGAACGTGACCGTGACGAAGCCGAACCCGGGCTTCCGAAGCAACGGCAAGCCGGCCAAGATCTACCACTGGAATTTGCCCCTCGTCAAGAAGATCAACGAGAAGAAGAAGCACCTCGCGCTCCTCAAGGTGGATCAGGCCAGGAAGAAGACGGAGGCTGAGCGGGAGCGGTTGAAGATCGCCGAAAAGTTGAGCTACTTCAAGAAGCTGGCGCAGGAGCAGCTGGTCGCGACGACGCAGAGGAAGCCCAGCAGAAACAACGACAAGTGGCTGAGTCATCCGGAGCAGGCCGAGGCACGGTAAGGGCTCACAGCCAGTGAAGGATAACAAGTCGGCCCTCGCGAATTCTCGAGCCCCGTGCTCGTTCCTTAATTCGGCGAGGGTTACGCTAATTTGCCAATGATTCGGCAATTTAGCATATTTATTTTATAAAACTTAGTCGATCCTCAAAACGGTTTATTCTACGTGCTACAATGCTCGTTCTTTTGCATGCTCGATGTTCCCATTTGGCTGCCCAGTGGGAAGTACGCTCGGGTACACGCGATCTACGGCCACAAGAAGCTCCCAAGAACCCACGGGATTGTTATTTCATTAAATCGGCCCGTTCAATACAAATTAAAGCGCGATATCGTGAGTCGTGAGGATGTAAATTTAGAGGGAAGGCGGCAAGATCGTACTACACGGAAACCCATAATATCGCTAACAGACATTCAATCCGTAAAATCTCACATACGTCCAGATATTGCGCGCGCACTCGATGATTTCAATTTTCAATTTATCATTTCCATCCATTACTCGCAATTGGCTTCCCCTTTATCCATACACCCAAGAGCGGCCATCGTTGCACGATTCCAATGTCAAACCGCGGAGCATCGCGCGCCACGCTAATTATCACTCCCATAGGCCAAACCGACTACAATTTTGCAGAATCGGAGGTTTGGATAGCGTCACCCAATTAAAGATCCGGCCCCCAACCACGTCGAGCTTAAGCGGCGAGAAGATTTACAGGCTGGAGAGCAAGGAGGATCGCAAGGCGATATCGAGGAACGTCGCGGGGCAGCATCACTTCAATAATTGGCAGGAGGCTTCCGGGAACGATGTCCATGGCTCGCGTAACGCCCTGGATGGGTCCCGGACCAAGAGCCACAAGAAGAAGTCCGCCGTGTCGTACTACTATGCTCCGGCCTTGGCCGGCAAGTCCATCTCGACCAGCATTAGTAAGCATTTCGCCGGCAACGGGAAGCCCAAGGCCTTCTACGTCATGGAGAAGAGCCGGAAACCTGTTTACTATCATCCGCTGCTCCCGTAGATACAGCGATAGGCCGCGCGAGGGGATACGGTAGCACGTTCGATGGATGATCGAATGATTCGTTGACGTGCCCGGACTTTGATAAAACAGTGGTGTCACTCGCGCCCAGACCCGCGCCATCCTCTCGACTGCTTGAAATTCTTAATCAGGGTGCGCGAGCATTTTACAAGGTGCGCTTCATTCACTTGCTTAAATTCCCGGCTGGTGTTTTTAGTTCCTGTAACGAGTCCACGGCCCGGCCGATTCAGAGATACGAGAGAGTCTATACAGGAGCTAGAGGCCCAGCTGGTATCACGTCATTTGGCAAAGATTTATGGGGAAATTTTAAGGAAAATTCGCGATCAGGTTTACTAGTGCATTAATTTTTCAATTTACTCACGGCGACCGAATTGCAAGTAAAACTTTCATGAAATTTTATATTTACACGGGGACTGCAAGATCACCATTTCATCACTCTTCAACCGAAACGTACGCAGCATCAAGTTTTCTTATGTAGTGGCAACAATTAATTGGCAATAATGTATTTTGTATCGTAAAGGTGACACCACTTTTTTATTTTTCACAATATATATGGCATTTACGGTTCTTACCACACCTTCTGAAGTTGTAGAAGTTTCGCTTTAGAAATTGGCAATCACGTCGTCAGCTGATTGATTAACTTGTGGGATTGAATTTGCGATCATGCAGGGTAGTACGTTTAATTTGCTGATTTTATGGTGACTTTTAAGGGATCATACATCCTCGAACAATCGAATATATTTTAACAGTACTTTAAACAAAAAAAAACAAAACAAAAAACAAAAAACAAAAAACAAAACAAAACAAAACAAAAAGATAAAAACACGAATTGCAAATTAATATCCATTTTTTCATGTAGTTAAGAGTCACCGACTTAGCATACTAACGAGAACTTTCTAAAATAATAGATAATAAATTATTTTTGGAAGATAATAAACGACTGATTTTGATATAGAAACAGAGTATTGTCAGTATGCGTCCACTTATCAAAGTCAGGGGAAAAATAGACTGTGCTTTTTGCAATGTAATAATCTTTAATGATGTAATAACCTTCGCGTGAGTCTACAATATGCGCGATTTTTGTAGAAGACTGAAACGCCAATCAACTCTATTTTGCTAAAATGATTTTTTTTTTTCTTTTTCAAAGAAACGTGCCTAGTTTTATAATTATGACCAATTAAACCTGTAGTAGTTCGATACTTAGATTTCAGCTATATTATTAATTAACACCGCTGACTTGTAGATATGTAAGTGTGAATGAACGCGAGATTATACGATGACTACTGTGTATGCGTGTCTACGTCACTTGTAATAAGAAGATTTTTAAATATTTTTATGTATGATTATTACAAGTATAATTGAGCTGCACAATAAAGTATTTATACTTACTATTATAAAATTGTCTTTTGTTTTTTGTGTTTGTCTCTTCGTTTAAGCAATTGCTAAATCTCAACTAATGCGACATTACTTATTATTCATATATATATATAAAATTTTTTTTTTTAATAATATATCGGTATGATTTTTTTACAAAAAAATGATCCCTTCTTTTACGAGTATAAAACCATTGCATGCTCCTCGTACCTTCATTAAAGCACTTTATAAAGAATGAAATATAATGTACGCTAAATGTTTCAAATTATTAAGATGATAGACTTGATGATGACCCTCATTAAGATCATAAAAGCGTATATGCAACATGTCCAATTTTTTTCCCTTCACTGGCAAACAATCTAACCTATAAATTGTACGACAACGAAATTATTCCTCAGGTTCTCGTGTAAATCTATAAATCAGCAATTGTAGCTTATGACCGAAGTCTATAAAACATAGCAGCGGAAAAGTATTTAATAGCACGAAACGCGATTTGCAATCAGCTCAAAGTAATTGCAGACGAGGCGTTTAACCTGTCAAAAGCACAACTTCCCGCGCCCTGTCGCATTTACTTATTCAACTTATCGGAATAAATCGTCAAAGCAATCAATAATATCGAGTTATTTGCGAGTCCTGCAGTCACAAATAAGCCAGCGCTTTGCTGAATAAATAACGATTGGATGAACGGCCGCATCAAAGAAGATCGCTTCATACAAACTTCGCTCTCAAGTGCCGATGAAGTGATAACGACAATAAGTTGCTCGTCAAATCTGGAGTCTTAACTGAGAGTCACTGCTCTCTTCCGATATAATCTGGAGCCTCTCGCAAATTATTCTTGACGGTCGATGTCCCATCTAAGAGGCATGAATTTGTAGGTGAACGCTCATTATTTCCTCAGCCGAACTCAACGACTGCGGCCCCGCAGCATTTCCGGCACAGCTAAGGGCTGCGATCATCGATGGAGAATGACTTGAGCTATTTCGGATCACCGAGTTATTCTTATGCAACCATGTCTTTATCGTTCTTTTTTCACGTACTTATGCGTATACTGTACTCGAGTCCTTCTACCTATACTCGTTAATATACTCTTCTTTGCTGACGAATATATATATATATATATATATATATATATATATCCTTATGCCACATATTCTACGAGTCTTGAGTGTAAAATATAGTTAAGGCATTGATTTCACACGTTAATTATTATTCCCTTGCACTGGGATGATATTTTTTGCGTTTAACGATGAATGTATGAAAACACTCATAATCGTAGAGCCAAGGGAGTTATGATCTTTTGCCTTGAGCATGATTTCAAGTCTTTATGAAACGACCCAAAGGTATCGCTTTATTTTTAAGTCTATTGTATATTGAGAGAGATAATTTGTAGCCATTAAATAATTAAATTGACAAACAATGGTGTTTGGCAGCTGGGAGTTATATCGTGTTCGATGTCGAAATTTAGGTAGGATAAGATAGTAAAAGGAATCATTAAGCCATAATTTAGACGTTGTAAACGATGCTTTATGTATTTACAATGTAAAGCTACTAAAAATCGTATCGTGCACTTACAAAAAAGTCTAAAAAATTCGGACTCCATACAAATACTCTATTAAAATTCTATTTTAGCGATCGACATAATAAATATAATATACATTTAGTGTGGAAATTGCAAATGAATGATATAGCGCACAAGTGACAGGATACAACGCTTTGACATGTTGCAGATAGAATCCATTATTGTAACGTACGCACGTATTTCTAACAACAAAAAATATAATTAAAAAATTCCTAAAGCTCTTCAGGTATTGTTGTATACCAGCGAAAAGGAGACGGTATTTCTAAATCTATGATCATGTGCCAAATAAAAAATAGCACAGGAGAGAGAGAGAGAGAGAGAGAGAGAACGATAGCACGATGATAGAACGTATAATATCGTCGCAATGAAGAGTAGAAAATTCTTGGCCTCCATTTTCTTCCCACTGCCGACGACAAATCCTAATGGAAAGCACATACTCTTCCATTTGCGCCTCTAATTCGGCATCTCGCGTCTGGCATTCACACTAATCGCGACAATACCTATTAAAGCTGCGCCCTCGAGAATCGCAAAGCAATTCAGCGCGGAATCTCGCCACATTCAACTTAGCTCTCGCCAAAGTCCTTTTTACCGGGTTGCTGGTTCTTTTTCGCACGAGACGTTCGCTCGCGATTTCAGCTACGAATTACGAGTTCACCCAAGCCATCATCCTTCGTGCGAGACTATGGAATCCGACTTCGTGGAAAAAAATTCAGCGACGGCCTGTACGGCGCCCCGATGACTCATACTAATGGACGGTAATACGAGGCTAAGCCGTAAATCGGCCCGCGCTTACGTTAAATTCCGCTTCGTGTTTTAGCTCTGGATTCAAACGATTCCGTCTGGATAACGCCTTGTGCGTTTAGAGTACTCGACCACGGCTTGTATAGTGAGTTTAATGCACGTCTTTATGTATCGCTAAATGCCCGGGACGTTTTTATCTCAAACAGATACCTGCTTTTACAGTTCTTTATGCTGCCCATACGGTCGATTATGAATTCGGCTGGGTTGCCACATACGGCGCGAAAGCGTCTCATTTTTTTTCGCCTCGTTTGCGCGGCGAATAATCATCGCCTCGATGGCAAAGCCCTGCAACGAGTAAGATTAAGCCAAGGTCTCGGGTGCCGAAAAGCTTGAGCAAAAGCTCGCCGAATCGAGGACCGGTTGGCACTATCAGCTCGCGTCAACCGATTATCAAAGCACGTCTCGCACGTAACGAAAGCCGCGAAGCGAAAGCCCCAGCCGTCCACTGCAAGAGCGCAGAATTTAAAGGAACGACGACTGAGAGTCGATGGGGACAAAGCGGTGGGGTAAGCCGACAAGCCGACTCGGATTATTTACAAATGTGTAGGCCCCGTCAGAGACGATTGGGGGCGCGGGGCCCAGCCTTGAGGAGGTAGAGGGCCGCAGGCCTGCCGTCGAAGACGTAGGGGCCCCGATCGAGGTTGACGAGGGGGCTGTCGGGCCGCCTGCCAGGCCGATGATCCTTTAGTCGATAAACCGCGCTCGGGCGGCCGTTGCTCACGAACTCAAGGGGAAGGTTGATGAGGGCCGAGGGCCGCAACGGCGAGGTCGAGAATTGTGCCGGACGCGAGACGTAGCCCATCCCCGGCACGTAGCTGTACGGCGTGGGAGGCAGCCGGATGTAGAATATGTCGCTATCCGGCCTCTGCTGTTGCTTCTTCTTCTTCTTCTTCTTGTGCAGCTGTTGCTGCTCCTGCTGTTGCTGTTCCTCTTGCTGCTGCTGCTCCTCTTGCTGCTGCTGCTGTTGCTGCTGCTTCTTATTATTCGTCCTCTTCTTGTTGCTCGTCTTCGCAGGATTGGATTCTGGCACCTGCATCGGCTGCGTGCCCTGAACGACAGATCGAGTTAATGTTGCATGGCCGGCAGCTTGAGCGTGCGTTTGTTTGGAAATGGAAATCAACGCGGTTAACGTTAGGCGGTTAAGATACTTGCCGGCATTCATACGATGTGACGGCAGAAATTCGGCCACGGCAGTTTCAGTACCAATTGTTTTTTTTTTATTTTTGAGTGAATTAATTAATTATAAAGACGAGGGGCCGTTAAGCTTATCCGATATTATTGGAATGTCGTTTTAAGTCTTTGAGTCAGCTTCTTCGAAGGGAAAGAGAAAAAGGAAGATAGAGAGAGAGAGAGAGAGAGAGCGAAATAAATAAAACAAAGCACCGAGAACTCAAATTCACGTGTCAAATGAGGACATTTATAATTTAATGGCTTGAATGTATAAAGTGACTTGGTAGACCGGCAAATGAAATACGTGAGTGGGACGACGCCGACCATTTATTTTATCCCAATAATCCGCACGCGCTTTCCTCGATGATCCTTGCGTCATCATTTCGAAATACCTGATACGCGCGCCATGATGAGGAATAATTCTGGAAAAATGCTTTATGTTGACGCGCAGGACCACGTGCCGACTCGGCTTTCGTCCTTGGCACCTCGGCTCTTCCCTTCAGAACCCTTATTTTCACAACGGACACCTTATTATCCTTGCGAGATTTGGGTCCCTTGTCGAGCGCTGCGGCCGTCTGACTAGGAATCTTGCGATGAGAAAATATTTTATTTAGAGGGCTCATCATATAGCTTGTGTGTTGATTTTCTACCGGCAAGAGCGCGCATGTTTTTTGACTTTCTAAATGCGCACAGATATCTTGTTAAAATCAGTCGGTAAAGGGAATAAATGGGAGGATGTAACGTGACATCGGAGCTTAATTGCCGCTTACGCGTCATTAAATTAAATAATGCGTCATCAAGTGCTTTTGAATGCTTCCAGCCCAACGCGAAGAATATTATTTAACGAGCTTTGAATTTCAGCGAGTGTCTCGAGTTGTTCGGCTAATGGCTTTCGTACACATTCGCCTTATTTACGCTTGAATGGCTAGGAGCGCCCTTAACAGCACTCTACAATAATTTTCAAACCCCGAGGATGCTTCATCCGCCGCCATACATCCGATCGTTTTTCATGCGAGAGGCCATTCTTTCGCTCTCTCCGCGAAAACCGGCGACTTTATAATCTCAAAACTAGTTTATCCGACTACCATGTAATAGTCGCTATTGCGCCAACGAATAATTTGAGCCGCCCAGCCAATCCGCGCACCGAGCGATTCTATTAATTATATCCATCGGAACGATCGCTAATGACGAGCTCCGGATACGGCATTTGGTAGTTGTGCAACTGTAAGTGCAGTATCCTGCTGCACGCGACCCGCGCGCATTTACGCTCCCAAATGACGAAGGCATTAGTCGGGGCATTCAGCGCTTTTACGATTCTCACCGAGTCTCGAGCCGCCGATCTACTCATAAAACCCGGAGCCCCCGACCTGGACATCATCGACATCAGCCAGCGCACGTTCCAACGGGCCCTGGCGATTCGATTCGTAGGGCGATCGGCAATTGCATATAAAAGAAAAAAAAAAAAGAAAGAAAATGAAAGCCAAGGCAGTTAAAAATGGAATGATACATTTGCGGAAGGCTGCTGCAACCGACACAGTATGTAATGCGCGGGATTTACGAATGGTGGTACGTCGTACATGCTTTGGCCTTCTTTGAAGCGAGTTACGATCGCCCTGTGTTTACTTTGTTACTTTGCTTTGCAGTGAAATTTCCGTTGCAGTGAGCCTCCTTAGCCGCTCAATGAGCGGCTGAAAAGTGCACGGAGAGCGCAGGTTCGGTTAATGGTGACGTAGGAGAAGAGGCCTACCACATTTTTTTCGACTGTCCTTTTATCTCGGCTGACTCTCGGCACAGCGATAATCCTGGTCCCTTGGCCGTCGCTCGCCAGGGAATCGCGTGCGAAATGCTCGCTCGTGAAATTGCGCCCGAGCTCACCGCTCTGCGCTCTATACTCCTGGGGCCCGTCCTTGATCCCCGCGCACTTCCTCGATATCGTCCGCATCTCCTTGATCCGCGTCTGCTCCCAAACGTCAGCATCCGCGAAAAACATGAGCATCAGCAGCAAGAGCAGCGGCGGCAGCGGCGGTGGGAGGAGTTGGAGCATGGTGATCGCCTGGGAAGGAAAAGTCGCGCGAGTATTAATGGGAAATGGCGCGCCAATGAGGATTTATCGAGGTGCTCGAGGACCCGGGGTGATTAGATGTTTATTGGCTTGTTGCACCTGCGGGGCTGCCCGGATGGCATTTACGAGCATGAATAACCACTGGCGGCCGATGATAGAACTTCGTGTCGCTACGGTCTGGATAATGGTAGCGCTGAATTATACGGCTACAGTGGGAGTCGCGGCCACTCGCCTACATAAGCAGCTCCTCGATCCCGAATTATCAGCCCGATTAATAATTATATTTTATGTTTATTAAGTACTTAAGTGAGGCGTTGAAAGACTTTGTCATTCCGGGGAGTCCGGGCAGTTAGCTTATCGGAAAAATCTCGTTCGCGATTCTGGCGCTTCATCTCCGTGCCTCGCCAAATAAAGCAAAACAACAACAACAACAACAAAAAAGGAGAGAAAAAATCCTAATAGCATGTGGCTGGAGCATGTGATACGATGGCCACGATATCAAGGCGTTATTATACTTGATTAACTGTCATTTATGACTTTTTTAAAATTTCTACGGAATGATGGGATGCTTAATATCGTTTTAATCCATTTTGTTTTAGAAATACAAGCTTGGAAAAAAAGCAATTTTCAAATCGTTTTATTCTCTGCGTATACATAGATGTAAAGTATTGCGTAATATTGCTCGAAATAATAAAAAGACAAAAACAAACGAACAATCAAGCAAGGAAGAATGAAGGAAGATAAAAGGCATAAATTGCCGAATTTAATTGCAATTAATGGCTATGCAAAAATAGTCGCATAGTGCAGGTAAAAACAATCGATATATTTATCCCTTTTATTAATATCCATTACAATTTAACGTTCTTTTTACTCTTGCCAACGACGATTAATTAATTTGCAAAGCATTCTTTTTCTCGATTGTGGCACGGATAAGCTTTAGAATAAAAAGTTCAGCAACTTTTCTCCTTTTTAAAAAACTGAGCTCGGTAAAATTTCCTTTATTTATTGAATCTGTGCCAAAGCCAGCAATTCATCTGCAATATTTTAATTTAAAAATACACCTGTTACTAACTGTCCACAGTATCGGAGAAATGAAGATTATTAGCTCAAATAAAAAATGTAGACTGTTAAATAAGGTAATGTCCGACAATTTAGTGTCGTTGAATTAGCGTAAGAATACACAGTGATGTAAGCCTTAAGAAATCTGTTAGACAAGCGCCAAGACGTGCGGAGCAATTCCCGAGTACTCGAGACGTTGACACAACCGAGTGGAAGGGGTTACGGCGTCCCAGTAAGTCGAGACATAACTTTTTTTTTATAGCGCTTTTAGACTTGCCGAAATTTGCATTTATCTCTCTCTCTCTCTCTCTCTCTCTCTCTCTCTCTCTCTCACACACACACACACACACACACACACTCACTCTCTCACTATCGCAGTACAGGCAATTATTAACGTCATTATTACGAGCAGCTGCGAAGACAACCGTAACGCGATTGGGACTTTTTAGTTCGGAATTTGACGGTAACGGTGCATATTTGATGTGGGCGAAGCAGCGATCGGCAGCGACGGGTAACGATCTTTAGGTAGGTCGACCGAGGATTGAGATGTGCACGTAAAAGCTCAAGTTAATTGCACGATAAATTTTATCGCGAGAAAAAGCGACAATTGGGAGGGGGCTGAGTCTGACGCTAACGATGTAATGGCAGAGTTTATAAATAAAGTTGTTTTTAAATTGTCCAATGGCTCGCACCACTTTAATAATGCTGTTTCTGGTTTCGCGCTCAAAGCTGTGGATGGACCCTTTTTATCTGCGCCTTCACGATTTATCGTTTGAATTTGGGAACAGCGCGTGAAATGGAAAGTTGTTTCGGAGCTTCGTCACATGAATGAGAATTTTGATACTTTGATATATTGATAGATGCGCGACCACACTTGATGTTTAAAATATTTTCGAATAGTCAAATAGGCGTTGACATTGGTTGGGTCAGTTCGTATGTTAAAATTATTTGTTTTAATATTATGAGAATATAACGCTGCGGGGAAGCAGATTTGAGAACGCGTTCTGACATTAAGCTTAACGACGATATATTCTATGGAATATACTTTTTTCTGATACATTTTTAAAGAGTGTAGCAAAGCCAATGAAAACATTATTTGCAAAATTGAACTACAACATAAATTTTCATTATTAAATGTATTCGTGAGATGTAATGAAAAACTTTGATCGATGAATTAGCTTGGAATCATTAGATATGTGTATTCATAAGCTCATGAATAAAATCACTACGAATTTAAAGCAGGTTTAATTTTCTTGAAATATTCTTTATAAGCAGACAGTATTTGAAAACAGATCCAGCCTTTGAACTACAGTCGTAACTTCTTGCCAAAGGAGAAACAGATTCCACAGCGCATTAAGAAGAAGAAAACGAGCTACAGTTGTTTTACTGCCCGGACGTAAAAAATTCTCTGAACTTATTCTAAAAATAAATTATGAATACGTAAGTAAATAAGAGTAATTTTTACACATTCTTTAACGAAATATTACAAATTTCTATCTATCTATTCATATATATATATATATATATATATAATTTTTTTTAGATAATTTTCCATGAAATATGAATTTTTAAAATACTTGATTTTATTCATAAATTATTCATACGACACTTTGAAAAAGGAAACGTATACGATATTAACAATGAAAATACTAAATATTTGAAAATTCAAATAGAAACCGCCTTCAATGTATTTTTATAGTAAGTAAATGTTAATGACTGGAAAAATTCGTCAGGACATTATGCCATTCGTTTTACATTCTTAATAAGATTTTGAATACATTACTTCAAATCTGAATTCTCGGAATAATTACTCATTTCATTTGTATCAAATTATAGATAAAACAAGAATTTTCTTAATTATATCGATAATTTTTATATCAGAAGGAAATCTGGAATTTTATTATATTAATGCTGTAAATTTTTACATTATACTAATGAAAAAGTCCAAATCTTATATAATTAAATAAATAATACAAAGAAATAAAAGGATTATTGAGATGCAATAATGATATATATTTAAATTTATTTGAATATTTTATAAAAGTTTCTTGCTAAATGAGCATAATTCTTTAGCAATTTATTTGGATTTTACAATATTCTGCATTATAACATTTATTAAGTGGATAATGAATGTATTACTTCAACGTATACGCAAGTAAAATGATAAAATATGTAAAAGTAAGGTAAGTATGATAAAGCAAAATAATGTAAAATATGGCAATATTGCAATATCTTTTTCAGAATTAATCGAACTTATATTTTAATGAATATATTCTTCGGTAATTAAAGATTTTCTAGTTTAATGTTAAATTATACATTAATTTGGATTTTAATAAAAATATTTCCGTGACAAAAATATGACGCAGTGCATTACAATAAAAATATAAAAACCTAATACTTCTCTATAAATATCAAATTTCAATTTCTTTTAGAATATGTATCTTTATAAAATATTAGCGGCTAATTAATTTATAAAGTAAGAGTTAGAAGAAATTTATATTAAATAATAGAGCAGTATATCTATATGAATTAAGAAATAAATTATTAGTAAGTCGCTAATTTCAAGAGAACATTAAAAATTAATTTAAATATATTTTCAGATAATTACCAAGGATTCAAGGATAATTGCCAATATTATATATATCAAGACAACTATAATTACGAAGTTTAAAGCTATATAATTTATATACCTTCAATTATATAAACGATCATATATAAAATAAAAATAATTGCATCAGAAAGACATTGAGTATGTGTTTTTTAACGATGTATTAATTTAATGATTAAAAATTTTATGCTACGGGAAATATAATATACACGTTAAATGAGCAAATAACTGCCGGAAAACTTATGAAAAATATGGGCCTTAATATCATATTAAAGGAATATAAGATTTACATACTAACGTGTAGGGATTGATAATTATTTTATTTTGAATTTCCTTGAAGTTTATAGATTATAAGAGGGTAAAAAATAGAAGAGTATTGTTCTTCCTAAGTTCATTCAGGTCTTATATCTTAGATGAGTTGCCGACGTTGGTAATCAGCCGTGAATTCACAACGCCGCATAAAACTAAATTGTCAGTGTGCAGCTTCCGTTAAAAGCCCGATAATCTAACCGGCTGCAACTTTCTTTATTATAATGCCCATATCGATAAAGCAGAAATCCCCATCGCGGATCAGGGATAAAAAATTACGTAAAAACTGAGAAAAATTGATGGTGTGCAATCGCTTTAATTGTGTCCCTATGCTTTTTCAAATTTTTTGCGTACTAATCATAATCACTTAATAACACACGAATCTAACAGAGGGCTTTCTGTATTATCTCTTCGTTGATTGATCGGCCTTTTCCGTCATGATACTCGTCTCTTAAAAGATTCTAAATTCAAATTGTCACTTTTCTAGATCTATTAGGGCTTTAAGTCAGTAATTTAAGGATCGTAATGCGTAGCTTTTAAAAAGTAAATGTGCGCGACGATGTGTAGTAGGAAATATTGTGGAAGCATTATAAAACGTTTATAAATGGTTGTGCTTATTTTTAAAATATATTTTAAAATACGTTTAATTGTATTAATTTCTTTTATTACAATTAAAATTTTACAACTACACATTTTTAATGTAACTAAATATTAAAATATCTCTGTGATATAATATACCCTTTGGCAATCATTTAGAACTTGTTTGATATTTTTACATTTATTTATAATGAAATGAAAAATATGCGCACGTTGAAATATTCACATGTGCATTAAAATATATATATTCCAGATGAGTCATGTTTATGCACTTTATTGAGCATTAAATTTTTTTCTATAAATTAATTTTACTCGTATTAATTAATTTTATGTCAACAGGCACGAACATCAATCGTGTAAACGCCTTACGTAACACCTTTTTCACAGCTTACATTAAATAGGGTTAATTTTCTAATATTGAATATTAGTAATGTTGAATAAATTTAAAAGCATAATCATTGTTTATATCTATTCGTACTGCATTGAACAATTGTATTAGAAAATAATATTCATCGAAATAAAAATGATGCTCGTTTTGTAAAGCTTGTGCATAACAAATATTATAAGCGACATCTAACGACGAAGTTGTACATTTTACTTATGTTAGAGCGTCCCGCGCATTACTAGCATACCTTCGGCTGGTATAAATGTAGAAATTTTATATTTTTATATTTTACCAACGACAAATATATAAATATTTTTAACAAATTTTATTAAAAGTTTTAATTTAATACGTGAAACGTAATAATAAGAGACAATTCGTGTTTCATTTGTCGCGATTATCTGATTAAGACTAAAATTTTAAAATTTTACCCATTTAGTTTTTTAAATTTTCAAATGCATACATGCATTCTCAACTATATTTCTACAATTAAAATTCATAAGCTTGGTGGATGTTTTATAAATGCTGCTTGAGTATTTAATGATTGCTCCGTTTTCTAATGCATCGTTTAATTTACGGCTTTACATTAATTATTGGTTACATGGTTATGTAATCGTAAAAAGTAGAGGTTGTAATAAAATCAGTAAACTATATCGGTTTTAAACATTCTTAAAAAAGGAATTGAAATAAAACGAGTGCCAAAAAAGTGAAAAATTAATAGGCGACACTGTATATGTGATATTTAATTTTTGAATTTGTCAAATAAAAAAATCAGAAAAAATAAACTACTGAAATACTTAAAGAAAATGTTTTCTACTATAATATGCCGACATTTTATATTGATTATCAAATTATCATACAATAATAACATGTTATTCTGGTTAATAACATTAAAGTAAAATACATTTATTCTATTGTCTCTTATTTTTGTATAATCAACTTTCTTTAGCTTAATTGGCACTTGAATAAGAAATGTTTGGAAAGTAAATTTAATTCTAACGAAAACGGAAGGACTAAAACAAAATCAAACTGAATCGTTTGTTTCTTGAACAGGAGAATTTCCGCTCTTCAAGAACGGAATCTATAATCATCGTCGCATTTTATATTATGATCACAGCATTGCTGTGTAGTTGCTGAAGAGCTTTATTTGCTTATAACGTGGGAGAAAATAAGGCAATGTTCAAATTCTGCACATTCACCCACACCATGACAAATTTACACCGTTAGGTCCTTTTACACCCGAAGATAAAAAACAACTTTGGCCCCATTAATTGATTAATCAATAAAATGATTAATGTCACTCTTATTGTGGTATTTCGATTGGCAGTAAGATTTGATTAAGATTGAGATTTAGATTTAAGATTAAGATTTCTTTGAGACTCGAGGACGTGGAAATTTTACATTCTCGAAACTAATTTGTTTGAAGTGGCGGTGGATTTAGTATGAACCTTATGTTCTTGCATCAGATATAAAAAATATTTTCTAGATGACATATATTAGCATAAACAATATGATAGGGACAAATAATAACATTAATTTGTGCTGTTATTCAGTTAAAATTGCTTTAGTTTTATAACATATATTTTCACATGAGTACAGGAATTTTAGATCAAACACTTATGAATGTTATTAATGATTATAATTTATTTTTATATTAAATTTAAATGTATATTAAATTAAATTGATATGATTTTTATTAATCAATGCATTCCTTAAAACATTTTAATTTTCGAATTGGATAATACTTCAACGTTATTCTCAGTAAATCACTTCATACATGTAATATTTAATGAGATAGTAATTGCACTATTAATATTTTGCGTATCTTAATGATATCAAATTCCAATATCTGTTTTTTTCAAGTAAGACAGGGTGCAACATTGTTTCGACGATATATTTTTTTATATACTTTATTGATAAAAAAAGATAAAATGTTTTTAAGTTTTATATTTTATATATAAATTTTTATTTCATGTCATAATGTTATTATATTAAATATCTGACATACAAAATTTGTAGCTTTATAAATTTGTTTAATTGAATTCATAATATTTAATAAATTAATGATATTTTTATGTTATGTTTTTAATTAATTAGAGGAATCAACATGCAAACAAGTTCTAATGGACACAACATCGAAAGTAGACTATTATTTTTTAATGAATTTATAAAAATGTCGGACAAAAGTGACAATTTCTTTAAATAGTATATTTTTATATATAAAACATTATTACAGAATAATATAAATAAGATAATGATAAATAATAAAACAATTAATATAAAATAATGCTTTAGACTAATATTAAAATTTTTCTTTCAGTATAGCCATATTTACACTAAATATTTAATAAATATGTTAATCTCTCATTATTTTTTTTCGAAATTTTTCTTTTATTTTTTATTTAATTTTCAATGTTCTTCATTGATATTTAATTTATGTCATATATTAAAACAAGAGATTAGCTTTTGTTACAGTTATTATGTACAACTATTTTTTTCTTTTTATTTGCAAAAATTAATGCTTTTGTCAACATTTCATTAATAAAGTCGTCAGCATTCAATTGACGATTACTTTAATGTGATATTATTTGCGATTATTTGGGAAACGAAAAAATTGAAGCTTCTTCTCGCACAATTTTTCCATTGCTGTACACACACAAACAGTTACAGCCAATGAATAATGCAGCTCGCGCCCACTGCTAATTTATCGCAATGACATAGATATTACAAAATATATCCTACGTGTAGATGTATTTTATTTTGAGCTCAGAATAGAGTGTATGCTTATAATTTTGACTGATGCTTAATGCTTTGGAAGTCAATTTACTGTAGTTCAATGCTGCTAATGAATTTTCGGTCTGCTTGTACATAAAGAGACCTTGCATGAATTGAAAACACTTGGGTTGAGTGTTGATTCGGGTACTCGATTAAAAATGAATTTGCTGAACAAACTCGCTAACAAATATTTTTCTCAAGTGTTTCGTCTATCTGAAATACTTGATATTCTACTTTATTTTCATCTACCAAACACTTACAACACTCGATAATAATATTTTAACCTATTCACAATCTTTAAGCCGAATAAGTAAATAGAAATATACGACAAAATTTCTTCAGTCTAATTATCGACAGGCTTAAAGATACTTTAATTGTGAACTGAAGTGTATGATGTGAATTTTTTTTTTTTTTTTATAAACTTATAAAACAATTGAAAGTAAACATTGCTATATCAATAATGGAAATGTATAGAAAAAAGTAGGTCATCTAATCAAATATCTTAATTAATATTATTACTAAAGTAAAAATAACTTGGCCACTTTAAATGATTGAATGGAATAAAAATTAAAATTATATGATCGATAAACGCTTAGAAAATGTTTTTGTAGAATATCCAGTTCTCGCTGGCGTTGTATAATCTAATTTTTTTCTTCTTATAAACAACTTTATCGAATAATTTATTCGTTAAGATTAACGTTGAATAGAAATTCAATAGATATTAACATGACATATTGGTTTTAAAGAGAATGCGTCAAATAATTTTCTTTTGCATAAGTATTTATATATTCGAAGAGTCTAAACTAAGCATAATTAAAAGTCATTCACTGGCTTACCCTTCAACTAAATTTGAGTACTACTATAATTTTAATAAACACATATGTATTTCATTTTTTATTATACAAGGCTAAAAATTATGGATATATAGAATATAGAATGCGTTGCAATTTTTCATTGAAATAATCAAGTGCAAATAATCGAATAAATTAAAGCGCACGATGCCTTTGCTCGATTGTTTCTTGGGCTTTGGTTATACTAACGCAGCCAAGTATATTATGCACCGCGTTACGTTCACTTATCCAAGCTGCTTCCCACTATAGGGTCTCAAAAGTATTTTAGAAGGAGCCTTGAATGCATAACATTGTAACAGTAACGTTAATGCTCGTCGTCCTTTCCGGTGGCCGTCAAAAAATGAAGGCAAGGGACGCGCAAAGTGCACCGTGTTCATATAAATCGCGACTCGTAGTCCGGGAATTATAATTAGCATGGGAGCTAACTGTACAGGCACCGGCAGACGCCTTTAATGAGCCTCGATGCCTCTTCCCACCCCGTCGCCACATTTTTAAATTGTTACGAAAAGTGTCCACGTACGCGATTTATCCGTGGTATTCGCCGTCGCATTACAATGCTTTCGCCGGCGTACGCGGAATCTCGGAAATCCGATAATACGATCATCTACACGACAAAGAAGCCATTACTTTTCTACCCCTCTGCCAAGTATTTTAATTCTCAGCTGAGTATGCTACATGCGGCGTCGTTGATGCTTGCCTTGCCTCGCGGGCACCTCGGAAAATCTCACCAAATGTTCGAGAGAGCGCTCCGTCTTATGGAAAAGCATAACAGGGTCAGTTGCCCAAGGAATACCAATTTTACGGACAACGGTATGCCTCTCGTATCCACGCGATTGTCAACGTCCGCGGCTTCAGGCTCTTTAGAAATATTAACTCAACCGCCTAAGCGCAGTAGCTAAGTGCTGACATGCCCTAACTCCGCTCGGCCTCGTTTTCCCAAAGCCATACACCCCGCCGTATCTTATCTCGCGCATGTCATAGGCTTTCATGCACTCGAGAGTCCCAGCATCTCTCGCGCACTCCTTTCAAATATCGATGCGTGATTGCACACAATATTATTCGCAACTAGAGTATTTTAATACGTGGCGGTGGCTGTGCGCGTCGTTCGTTTCGCAGGGTACAGCCGTGATAGCCGTGATAGCCACGATAACAATTACGTGGCTTTGGCACTCTCGCTAAAGGCCACTAGCATCACGATAGCAAAACTTTGATAATTATTTGTCGGGAAAAGGATTAAAGGGCAGGGGGAGTGAAAAAGCCTGCGCGTACATTCAATACCTCCTATTACCTGCTATTATCCACCCGCTTCGTATCCACGTTCTCCATTGCTAATGAATTCGCAAATCGCAAGGGAGAAGGAGACAATGTGCCTAGTAGACGGACGTCGAAGGAAACTACGAACTGCATTCCAGGGTGAGGAGCGGCAGCTGGACCGGAGCCGACCGCTCAACTGCAGGATAAATTATGGCGGTCAGCCGGCCAATTAAATTCCGTATTCATGTTTCCCGAAAGCGCGGGAGTTTCGTCGGCCTTTTTTCTGCGTTTTTTCTGTCAAGGTCGAGCGTGGATGGGTAAGCTCGCGGTGTATTCGCGGCCGACCGCACCTTGAAATTGCTGAGGTTAAGTGAGATTTAAGGAACGGATGACTTATGCGAGGGCCGAATAAATCCTCGGCAAGACAGAGATGGCAGAGTTCATTATTGCACCCCCCCCCCGAGCAGCATCCAATTAGTGGGCGACGAGACGTCTAGTTTGATACTTCCGCGGTTTCAACTAGTCCCGATTAATAGATTTATCTCCTCTGGTTTTTTCGACGTGGGGCCGAAGCGAAAGGGCGCAGTAGCTTTATTGACAGTCGGAAAGTGATTTAATTACAAAGGCGGCATGGACCGAAGATGCAAAAAAATTTACGGTACCTTCGACATTATCAAACGGTTATAATTGACTTCTTAATTGCTTGGGAAGGGAGTGAATTTTGTGTAAATACCGAGGGATTCGGGTCTCTTTTGACTCGAGTATGTGGATAACCGCTCGCACGCTTGTGCGGTCAAGATTTTTATGAATGATTATTATAATTAGTTGTCCTGTTGCGGCTGCGAAAGTTTTTCAACGGTAATGTTTGCTCTGAATATCCAGCTTTGGATGTAAGAATACAGTGTAATAGAACTGAGAAAATGAATGCGTGTAAGAGGCGAAGTCTTGCTAATCTCAGACTCGAAACTCATGTAAAAAACTTGACGGAATACTTTCATCGCTTGTCGAAGTTTACATGAAGTATGCAAATAATCGAAAGAACCGAAGGTTAGTACGCTTGTTCATGGCAGTTTAATTAAGATAGTGATTTAAAGTAATTATATTTAAGAGTTAATGAAACACGTGAACGGAATTTCACAATAAATTAACATATAAGTAGCTAAGTGCAGTATTGATCAGCATTTGTTGTAATAAATTTGTAAATTAATATTTCTTTAAAAATTTTTTTTTCTTTTTTTTTTAATGAAAATTTACTTTTTTTTATATTCCCAAAATCTATTACGTGATCGCATTGTAAGAAAATAAGTGATCAAAAGCTCTACCATTAGTTTACGTTTACTTGATAAATTAGAGGTGATGAATTTGCAAGACTGAAGCCGAAATAAATATGTTTCTATTATAGACATATATTTAAAGTGATTCGGTCTTTTAGGATTGCAAATAATTTTGAACTATTATTTGGTTGTACCAAATATGTAGCTTTTATTTATTATTTTTTCCATTTATTGTTAAAGATCTACCAAGAAAATCATATTTGACTATGTCAGCTGCGCAAGGATGAAAAATATTTCGATATATGTGTATGAGTGTACACCTCAGTCAAAAAAGCATTTATACATATTTTTCTCAGTACGAGATAACAATAATACAACTTTATATAACTATATATGAATATATATTTTTTAATAAGAGTAATTTACTTGAGAAGATTTTGTTTTAGAAGAAAGTTTATTCTTACTGGCGGTAATAACCACTCAGTTTCAAGAGTAATAATTTTCAAAACAGTAAAAATGAGCTCAGATTTAGAAATAACTAGTTCATGTAAAGAAAAAGAAACGGCTTTACAGTATAAATAATAATTGTTGCTCAAATTAAGGTGCTTTCTAAAAGTTTATCATTTTTT
>JAPYYT010001678.1:24393-57121 GCA_030522565.1 Ceratosolen corneri | reverse complement strand
TTTTAATAATAATGATATATGGTTTTTTAGAGCTTCATCTATGTATCGCATTTGTGTACATTTATAGAGGGATACCGATAAAATAATAGAGGGATATATGGAAAATAGATTCATTTTATTTCTCCATTAACACATTACATCCAATTAATAATTATTTGTAAGGGCATCAAAATTACTATCGGTCAACATATACCTTATTTAAGCAAGAATTTCATCGGCATTTTTAATTATTCGTTATTATTATTTTTTAAAATTGCTTTTCGCAAATAAGCAACTCTTTGGCACAGTTCGTATAACTACCATTGCTTTGTAGCAAGGATTTGTGGACTGTTAAAAAAAAAAATATCTAGAATTCCCTTAGAACCAGCAGCAAATTCTTAAATTTTATAGTTCATATGTAGCCGGTGATTTTCAGAAAATTCCAACCTGTTTCTCGTCTATGAGCGAATATGGCTGCTTGTGCACATAGCCACGCATCGTGAGAAAGAAATACAGTAGAGAAAGCCGTATGTCGAAATTTTACGTTTAATTACACGCAAACTGGACGCAACGAGGACTGTGCCATTCTTCCGATCATTTTTCTCATTCGATTGTGTAAAAAGTCCGGAAAAGTGCTTTTGATAAGAACAATACTTTATACTTATACTTTAGTGGCACTGTTACCGTTTAATTTAAAAGCGTTAGTGAATTATAATTTGCACTTTTTAGCTGCACAGAACTTAAATTTTCTTACAAATATGTGGCGTTGTGTCATATTTTCTTATGAAGTATTATTTTTTATTTTTTAAATATTCAAGTCTGTGACCTCAGAAAGATAGAAATTCATCCTTACCTATTCTATTTTAATAATATTTCAGGCTATTTGCTAATATTCCATTTTTTAAGCTCTACTTTCATACTATTTTCCTATCTTTATCTTAAACTACATAAAAGTTATGTACTTTCCTGTTTTGCCATTACATATTGCTGCTTGATTCTCCATTAAAATAGCGGACGGATTTAAAACAAATATTAAGAATGCAAATGAGCAAGATATATTGGTTTTTAAACTACTTCTTTCATTGCTGAGACTTCTCCATAACATAACATAACATAAAAAATACCTCAAACTTTTTTATTGCTATAATTATACATTTAAAAGCAAATAATCTCTAAAGAAATAAATAATAGAGAAGGAGGTCTATTTTCAACCTACATATTTAAAATAATAGAATACGCATATTTAAGAAAAGCATTTTCTTCTCTTGAATAATTATTGATAATATTACATATAGCATAACATTATTTTAAACGATAAAAATTTACATATCAGAACGTGGCGATGATAAGACTGTCGCTGTATATTGGTTCCATTATATAATTAATGAAAACCAACGCTTGCTAATTACTAGACATACAACGTACTCTTTAATTTCTGCCCGCGGTCATTTTTTATGTTTTCATGTTACTTAACTCCATCCAGCGTATAATGTAATATAATATAAATCTCGAATTCACATGATATTTCTGCAAATCAATATTTTTCCATGTACTGTTGGCCTTCATGGAGTAACGGAAATGCGTCAGAACCGTCTTAAGTCGGAAGCAACATAATCACTGTAGTCAAAGTTTTGATATTAAAAGTGCATCTTATTATATTTGAAAGCTCATCTAGATGAGATGAATGTATCTCGTGTCGCTTAATGATTGTTTTAATAGACACAATAACTTTATCTCTATGATGAATTACCTTTCCAACTATTCTCCTTTTTATCTTACCGACTCGAGGAAACGACGGGGCTAAAGTAAGCGAATGTTTGTTAGGATACTAGCTATTCGTTGCAGAGATTTATCTTGTACATGTGTAATTGACGCATTCTGTACATCTATGCGGGAAATCTACAAGCACTTAACTAGCATCATTAATACTTTTCTTTCCAATCGAATGAATGTAATATAGTTAATGTGATTTTATGGAATGTTGTGTTATAATGAATTTTACACCAAATTTCGCTAATTAATTGGTGAAAAAATTAACGTCGCTTGCTTATGCTCTCGTCACCTTGTCAAACTAAACACAAGACAATGTTTTGAAAAATGGGTCTTAACAGTATATAATAAACAAAACATAATGAATGATGCTTGATACTACAAAATTGCACGCTTCGTTTCTTTTTCACTCAATCTGATAATAGTTTTCCTCTCTTTACAAATTTAACCTGTCCTCACGTACGATTAAACCTAATATCGGTATGATTACTCACTATATTTTCGATGTAGTTTGCATATTGTGCATGGTATTTTTTTTACTTTGTTAATATTTACTGGCAACAAGCTTGTATGGAAGAAAAACATTATATAATTTATGCATGTGAACAAATTTTACGCTATGATGCTTCCAAGATATTTGACATAAAGCTAACCAAGTACACGTAGTGAGATCATGAGATTGTATATAACCTTGTAGTAGCTATTTATTTTACACTGATTATGGTTCTATTTATCTCTAATTCTCTCGGAAAGTATTAAATATTAATTTAAAATAAGGCTCTTTTATTTAAATATAAAGGATAATGTTATATAAAGGATATGGCTTTTGTGTTACAAGCTGAAATATTTGTAATTTAATTATAAAGGACTAGTGGTGAACCGTGAAACTTTTTTTTTGATCAATTAGTTACGATACCGTTCAATCATTATTACGATGTGCACATATACTATTAATGTACTATACTAAATTTATATACTGTTATTAAATAAATGAAAATTTCCTGTAATGAAATATGCACTATGTTAATCGTATAGAATGCTTGTTTTGTAATAATAAGGAAAATTGAATCAAAGCTCTTAACTTTTCTACAATAAATTTAATTACATAAATTTATATTGTGGCAATGACAACACCATTTAAATGTACATTAATTATGGATTTAAAAAATTGATATTCAAACAATCTTTTTAGTATTTCATATAGATTTTATGAGACTCTGTGCAAATGAATATCAATCTTGTGTACTAAAAGAGAAAAGAAGGAAACAATATTTACATTAAATTACAAAAAATTAATCAGCTTAAATGAATTTAAAGTATACATTAAATATTTAGTTATTGTTTATAGTTACAAATAAATTATTTAGTTTTTGAAACCGCGAGTCTGCGCTTTTTGTGTATAAAGTGCAGGATAAATTTTCAGTTTCCACTACCAAAACTGAAAATATATTAATTTTATATATAGTTCATTTTTAAGTAATCATAAAGACATTTGAATTTATTCTAACAACGCAAACTATTGAAATAATGTAAGGATAATTATAATAATTCTTTTTCATACTAAGAAGAATATACATATTCAATTTTTAAATATTACATAATAGAACAAAGATTTTTATGGAAGATTATTGTATGGATTAATTTTTTATGAGATTTTATACAGTTTTAAAATTAGATACATTATAGTTGTATATTTCTCAGCCAAATATACCCTTCGCATAAGCATTTTTTTATAAATTAAATTTGAAACATTTATTTCTAGAATTGTATTTCATCAAAGCCATAATTCACTTTTCTGTTGGGTTAGACTTTGCTGTGCTCGTGCCATATTTTTAAAAATTTAAGAATGTTTCTGTAAATGGATGTTACGTATTGTATTGAATATATAATGTGCAATCTCTTTACTGTGTACAGTCAATCGTTAAATTTCTCGTCTTCAAATTTACATAAAAAGGCGAGCTATATCATGAATGGCGATGCAGTTTCAACTATAATTTTTTTTATTAAATGTACTAGCAATCATTCAATAAGGTTGCTCTCTGCATTGCGATTACGTTTATTAGATAGCGTATCATTAGCCGTACATTTTACCGCAACGTAAATTGGGTCCTTATACGTAGGCTATTAAAGATATAAAGAATTATATTCTTGATTTTTCTTAATTCAGTACAAATACGATTCGCGTATATCGGTCTATTTTACATATCGGAAAATCTAGATAAGTTTTCACTGGAATAATAATTAATTTTAATATTGCATACTCACATGACGACTGTATTTAAGATTTTTATTTTCAAATATTTGTAAATCGCTGCCCTGTCATTTTATTTATAAATAAATCTTTATCAAATGGCCAATATTCACTTACTGAATAAAAATAGACATACATTGATATATCTAAGAAAATATTTAACAATGACTCATTTCACAACGTATTTACACAACTTTTAATAAATAATCCTTAATATTAAACAGAAAAGCTGTTTTTTCCAAAGTAAATATATAAAAAATGTTAGTTTTATAAAATACTTATCTACAAAAAAATTTTAAACTATTATGCTTAAATATAAATTTTTTAATTAATCCCATAAACTTTCTAATAATTCGAAAATAAACATTCGACATTAAATAATCATGAAATAGAATAAAGGATTATTATCAAATAATTCTTATAAATTACATCTTAATACATGCAGTTATTCTTATTAATATGAGTGCCATAAATTTTATATTTGTTAAGCGGAATGTTAATGAGTATGATATACAGATTAGTTGATGTAAACCCAAATTTTGTCCTGAATTGAGTGCATGTCAATGAATCTACACAGCAAAGCTTACATATAAGAGCGTGCATTATATTTTATTAGAAATACAATAATTAGAAAATAATAGTCTTATTTATACATAACTGACAACTATGGAATTTAATATTCTAATAATTAAACGCATAATTTTATGCATATTTAAGCTATATTTGTATTATTACATTAGGTGCATTAATTTTTCAAATAAAATTTTTAATGGTGAATAATTTGTAGCTCATGCTTATTAAAAAGGAGTGCACTACAGCTCTTAGAATATTTTTACATATGCGCTATTCAGATCATTATTCAGTAAGACAATTTAGTATATTAATAGCTCGTCTTAAATGATTTATCTCGCGTCCTTATAATTTATAAATAAACGTTTTCAAAGATAATCGTACATAAATAATAGTAATAATAATATAATAAACATCGCACAATTAATAAATTTAAATGTTGCGAGGATATATTCATGGAGAATATATTATGGATCATAAAGTTTTCCTAATTTATCCTGACAATTTAAATTGCGTAAAATTTAACCAGTATATAAAACCATTAAAACTGTCTTTTAATATTATAAGCGAATTCGTACGAAATTTCAATCTAGTATGCATTTTTTGTCCTTGATAATCAGCGAACCTTCACGTACACCTTGAAATAGCCGAATAAAAGATCTTGTACAGTGAGAGACGAAAGAGACGAAATACAGTGGAAGAGAAAATCCAAGGATTTTATAATTTCAATTTTGGGCCTGAAAAATAATTTTATCCGTATTTTAAAAGGAGGTGTAACGAATGCCTACATAGTAGAGGAAATGCCGAAATCAGCAACCGAGTATCTTTACCCTAAGTAATAATCACAGGAGCCGCCATCGCGCTATAAAAAGCCTTGGTTTACGCACCTCAAGACAAATTAGTACAAATTACATTCGCACACCTGCGCACAAGGTGAAAGATCACTTGACATTCACTCCCTCGGGAACAGTTCGAAGGTAATGATGGAAGGGGACTTACCTGGTTGCTCCTGGGCCCGTGCTCCACGTGTCACTGGCTGTCCCCGAGGCGCTTTACACAGGCACATTTGGCTTGACTCGCCTCCACTATCGCAATGACGGCTTATCCTGGGGCCCGCGGCTATTTATGCGCCTGGCCCCCTCCTCCCCCACCCCCTACTCAAGACTCGTCCCTACCTTTGTCTCGCGGCTCCTCTGCATCCCGACACCTGCGACGTGGTGAATGAGGACCGCGAGCTTTTAGTGCCGATGTTATGTGTCGATTGGTACATTGTTGTTTGATGCTACCTATCCGCGGACTGTTATGGACTTTTGAGTAACTGTTGAATTATTTACGGTCAAGTCGTCTGGGACTACACTTTTAACTTTTTAAATGTGAAGCCCTTAAAAAGTTTTGAGATTACAGTGCATATGACGACATTTTCCTCAGCTGCAAAGCGTATTACACACTTGCTTGTTGCACGTGTACATTAATACAAGGTACATTCGAATAGTATGTAACTATTATTTATGAGTAATAATTTATTAGTGTAAAAATGTGAGAATAATGCGATATAAATGACATCTGTACCAACTGAGCAATTACTGGACTCCCGATTCAAATCGAATGTGTCAGACAGATTTTTCATAACGACAACTTTTATGCTATGCGCTATCAAACATAGTTCTTATGCTAAATAATGAATACTATTCTTTTATAATTGTTAACTGCAGTAAAGGCGTACAAAAAACTTAATTAATATTTCTTTAAAATGTATTTTGATTTACGATGGAATTTTAAAGAATAAATTTATACCTACGTTTATGAGTATAAAAAAAAAATTAAACTTTAAAAATGTCTTTATATGTAGAATATAAAATTTTTATAAGTAAATAATATGAGTGCATATTTGATTTACAATTTCATTTCAACTTTTATAATTATATTTAAAATATGCGGTGTCTTCTATAAAAAATTAATATAAAAAAAGGAACTTCAAAATTTGTGCATATTTTTTTACTATATTGACCATTTTTCAAACTAAAAGTACACAGCACTTAATACATGACATTTAACTTTTTAACCAAATCTGACATAACCTTGAGTCATCGGCTATGCACATTATAGCTTTCATAACAGAATATATTTTAAAGTTTATTCTAAAAACTATAGATATACATTTAAAGAAGATATATCACATTATTAAAAAATCAATAAGTTTATCAATTAAAGTTATATACATTTATTAATTTTTTCAACGAGTCATTTACTTAGGCATGGAATGTAAGTGTAGACGTTAATTTGAATAAAAAAAAATTAACCTAATTCAAAATAAAAATTTATTTTGATCATTCGATTTAAAATATAGGTGCTTGTTAAAATTTATTCGTACAAACTCTTCTTTTCCATTATTGTTAAATGATAGAAATTAAAGTGAAAATAAGAGCATTATCTTTTAAAGAATAACGATAAAGTCGTCTTATTTCAAATTCTTATAAGCATTTTTACATGTTTTACAATGTTTATTTTTAAATTGTTAACATCAGCAAATGGAAACAAATTAATTAGGCATACAATTATTTAAAAAAATATAACATTGTCTGATTTACATAAGTAGAATAAATAATATAAAATTCATTTAGAAGCATAATATAATATAATAAAATAATTTTACTAAGCTTAAAAATTATGTTTTATAATCAATCAAAATAAATAAATAAATAAATAAGGCTTCTACTCTTATAAGAATACAAAAATTAACCTTAATCTTCAATTCTAGAATAAATTTATGTTTATACAGAATTAATTTATTACTTCATAATAACATCTGAAAATTATTATATATATGTATATATATATATATATATATATATATTTACATACTGGCACTGATAATGTAAACACAAGCTGATACTTATAGAAAAATAAAATCAATTAAATAAATTTTTTATGAGCATAAAAATGTATTAATAATAATGAACGATTTACAAACCATGAATAGAAGCGTAGATGATATGATCTGCTGTTAATGCATCTTTGTTATAATACTATAATAAACTATATTGAAATTGTACAAGTAAAAAAAATATGATTTATATTTAGTAGCGAACGACGTCGGAACATTTATTATCGGTTAAGATCAGAACAAGTATCTTTAAGACAAAGATACAGATACGAGTGACTTATGTAAGTGATATATAAGATACAACAGTATTTTTTAAAAGTGCATAGCGATCACTTTATTTACTTATGCATATATATATATATATATATATACCTATATTCACACAAGAATATGTTTATTTATTTATGTATTTATTTCATTATTTACTTACTTAATTGCACTCACTAGTATGAATATCTGCATTAAATAACATTTTTTTTCATTAAAAAATAAAATAGATAGGAATATACTTTTACTCTATGATAAATTAAATACATGGACGTGAAAAACATTGCGGGGAATTTGTGAGAAGACAAAAAGGCAGTACAAAGGGAATGAAGAAATGAAAAAAAAGAACGAAAAAATGAAGAAAAATAAAAAGGGTGTTCGAGTGACTTTACGTAGTAGCGAGGAGAATCTCTTTAACCCAGTTTGCCGACATAAAAATTGTCGACTGTTGGAAAGAGGGGTGGGGAGAGGGAGGGGGTGATGAAGGACGTGAGGCGCAGGATAAAGGATTTGCGTACTTCCGTGATTTCTTTCCTTCAGCATTGCGATATTTTAAGATGCCTTGCAAGTGTGCAAGTCAGAGAAATACTGCGCGATCCAACAGATTTGAGCTTCGTTTATTTTATTGTGGTCCAAAAACCAATTGTTTTTCGAAATCGGCATTAAATTAACTCTAAGAACTGTTATGTTTCTAGTCGCAGCATCGGTGGCAGCATCTTATAACAACGTGAACTGGCTACTGGGTCGTTTAAACTAGAACATAAAGAAATTACTTTTTATATGCCTGTACTGAAAACGTACATTGAAATGTATTTAAAAGTATTCGTTCGCATAAAAATAATAGAAATGTGAGCAAAATAGGCTTTTTCACTGAAAAATTAATTTTAAGAATTTAAGTAGCGAGAAAAATGTTTAACGTTTCAAATTCCATATGTAATTCACTAAATCATTTCTAGGAAAGTTCTATTTAACCATCTAAAATGTTTGGCTCGAATTTTTTAATTCTTTACTAGGGATGAAGTTTAAGCATAAGTGTCCGTGCGGATTCTAATAGTATAATCTTTTGAAAAAAATTACAAGATAATAACAATTACGGATATAGTAATAGATTCAATTAGATTTTCCATATTTTGTACTAGGAATTCAAGTAACATCATTGAAAACGCCGACAATTTTAATGTATGCTTATGGCAACTAACGTGAAAAATAATTTGGTGAAAAATTTTTATAATTAAAATCGTACATATGCATATTAACAGCATATGAGTATAATAATACACCATTTAAAAAAATTTTAAATAATTATATTTATTGAGGGTATGGTAGACTGGACAATTATTAGATATCCGTCCCATTAAAAGTTTTGCAGTACAATTGCAGACAGCGTCTAAAATTTATTAAAATTTATCATTAATAATGCTAATAATTATTATAGAAATATAATTCCGTCATTAAAAATGCAATATTTATGATTTGTTGTGGATATATGTAAATAGATTTAAATTTCTAGTAAATAATGCCCATAATCCTTTGTATTGCGAATATCATTGTTATCATTGATGTTTGACAAATGTTATAATAATTAATTATTTATTAATAATCACATTAAAAGATAAGAATTTAAGATAAAAAAAAATGATAAAAATGAAATTAATTAATAAATAAGATAGTGTTAACTAACTGTAAGATCTTATTTTATTTTATTTTTTAATATTCTTTTAATCTCGAATTCATATGAATTCCGGTTTGACATATCAATGATATTTATAGATAGAAAATGTAAAATTTTATTTTTATCCTTCATTAATTAACCGAGTATTAAAGTATACGAGATCGGTCGATATTGAAAAGTTTATTAAATAAAACTTAAAGACAAAACATACATTTAAAATCGAAATCCGTCAATTCGGAATTAGCATCTTTACTTACAAATTTTTTCAACTCCTTAGCTTAGCAAAGAAATCATAATCCAGAATACTTTCTTACGGACATTAAAAATGCTATCGTCCAAGAATCGCCAAGCAGTACTAAATGTGTACTCACTTGTATAAGTGAAACCTGCTATAAATCAGCTGTTTTATCATCAACGACAATCGAATCAGTGCAAATCCTTAGATTTGCACGCCGATAACTGAAATTCCAAACATTCATTCTCTCCACCCAGCATCTACGTAAATAATTGCGAAGACACTTTCCATTTCCAGGTGGCGCTAGTAGCTCACAAAAATGGAAACAATAAGTATTCACGATTGTTCTTTACCTTTACCCCCTCATCGCGCGGTCTAACGGTCGCCGCTGAATACGAAAATCGCGTAAGTATAATTAATTCGGGGTGCGCGCACGTGGGAACAATTGACGAAATGTGATTAGCATAGTAGTCAAGCGCTCGTAACGGAATGACGCGCACTTGGCCGCGAATTTTACGAGCATCCAGGAATTTTCGTGCTTCAGCGGTACTGGCGTTCGATGAATGGAATGACAAAATCGAGATCTCGAGAGCCCATGTCGGAATACGAAGCCGAAAACTGCCTTGAAATCCACGTAATGCACACACTCGCCACGTATAAATCACAACGACGACGATGGCAGCAGTGAGAGTTTGGCGATGAATTTGCGCGGCGACGGGTTGGGGGAGGGGGGGAGGAGGTAGGTAGACGCATAAGGTCGCCATACCTGGCTATGATTAAATCTACGTATTTCAAATTTGAATTCATAGTTTATAATAATTCATCTTTCGTTATCTATATCTGTTAAGCGGTTTGCAACATCCGCATTATTGATTTCTCGAAGTGCTTCCCATTATTAATGATTTGAAGCTACGCGCTCGATAGACATGTGCAGCAGAACGAGTCGTGACTTAAAAAGACTCTAAAGCGACTCTAATGAAAGAGGATCATCGGCTTGGAGCGATCAGCGAACGATAGGGTGATTTATGCTAAATGAGATGTAAGGAGCTAAGGAACGAATGGAATTGCGCGAGGTGTGTGATATGCGAGAATACCCGTATTTCGAAGCCGCTAATGCTTAACTGTAAAGCGCAACAAACTGATGAATTTTTCATGCCAAATGCGAAAAGTCGCTTGCTGGGTAAAAAAAAAAAAAATAGTCGGGACCGCATAAGCTTTGCGTCACAGCATATTTCAGACAAATTATTGATTCAGTAAGATGCGATATCGTTTATTTCCTGTTTCTTTTTAAATTTCGAATAATTATTTTTACTCGCGAAAGGATAAGAATGGTACGTTAATGTAAAGTATTAATAAGAGAACGAATGTAGTACTTTCTAAATGAATAATGATATATAAAACCACAAGTGATTAAAGATTATTTCTAAATGAAGTATTCAGTATTCCTAAATACATCTGGGTAGCAGAAATTAAAATTACTTTTGAAATAAATCCTCTATTCTAAATTAAAAAATAAATTTTTAAATACTCGAAATAATAAATTTATAATAATAATAAGAATAATAATAATAATAATTTAAATAATATTCTCTTAAAATAACGGTCATTTTATTTTGTCGGATGGAGACAGTCAAAAAGACAATTATTTATAGTAAAAATTTATTTATTACAAATAAATGTAAGTAGCGTAGTTAAAATTCTTTTAAATTTAAGATTAAGTCACTCAGTGAAGGAGCATGTAATACGTTTGCGGTAACTTTTATTCAACAAAATTCCTATTCTAATCCCGTTTCACTACCTCATAACATATATTACTTCACTTGGATTATAAATATTATTTATTCGTTTCACTATCATTCATGAATTCTCTTCATTATTACATATATTTTCATTTAGCGTGCATAATTCAAATTAATTCTACGTTAATGTAATTATCGATACTATTTTATTGATAATGTAAATATTTAATAATATAATTTAATTTTAGGATAAAAAATAATTTATTATTATTATTATTATTATTATCATTATTATTATTACTATTAAATAGAAATTTGTAAATAATGAAGATGTAGAAAGTTAAAATGTTTCTAATATTGAAAATTTATAGTATGTAATATGTAAGTAAAAGTAGACAAGATATATTGTTTTAAAATTACTTGTTACAAAATATCATATATGATAAATAATGAATAATAATATACTAAATGATAATATATATATAATACTAATAATAATAATAAACGTATATGTATTCATTTAACTCTATATAAATTGCCATTATTTCGAAGTGATATCAATTCTAAATTTATAATTTAAAAAATTTGTGAAATTAAAAAAAAAATATTATGAGTTCAGCAGCTTATTTTACTATTTTATTTTTAATTTTTTTTAATATTTCACTTTTCTCAACTCGAAGAATTAAAAGCAAATGAAAAGACAAGTTGTGAATATAAATATTTAAAATACCGATTAACATCTTTTGTAGTAAATGAAAAAACGCGTGTTTTATAGGAAATAAATATACGTCATTATTTTGTATACATTTAGTTTTATGCATAATATATCGGCTGTATTTTGCTATTTAAAACATAAGGAAACAATTATGTCATCATAATTTATATCAATAAAGTAAATCTTTTCAATTTACATTCAACTAAATCTAAAGGGAAGTATTTTAATTTTTGCACTTCTTAAAACTTGTAGCTCCTAAGAAGTCAGATTTCGTTAAAAACATGTCTCTCTCCTTATAGGACAAGTATCGAAACTCATTATCTGACAGACCCTTGAATTTATTTATTAACGTCCCTTCCTACATCTCAAAGTTCACGAGGCGAAACTCTAATTTTCTAAAAAGTTGTGCAATTACGAAGATATTCAATCGCGGGAATGACAGGTGGTGTCGCAGGAAGTGTCACGGTGATAAAACATCCAATAATACGTAATTTTCGGCCGGAAATGATCAACACCTTTTTGCGAAGCCGATCGAGAATCTCATGAGGGTACCATACATTAACCCTTTTGAGTAATTGTACCGTGAAGGCATTTTATACAACCGTGAATGATCTGCCGGAACGAGGAGACCCCTTAAGTCCCTCTCCGGTGAAAATGAATTATTTCGGCATTATCTATTTGTTTGCGATAGTGCTTTGCCCCGCCATTTCTAATTACTCTAAATTATGCCCGTATTATGCACGTTTTCATTATGTCCCCTTAAGCATCTAATTATTGATGATATTCCATGGCAAGTGACAAAATGCTTATTCGCAATTCAAGAACAAGTGGAGAATTTTCCAATATATATATATATCTTTCTTGTGATGTGACTGTATTATGCTTGTTATTCTTTTCATACGAATTCTATAGGCAACCGTACTATTATTTATATATTATTTATTGGCGTATTTTATTTTATTTTATTGACCTTAAATGGCAAATTATGTAAAATTGATAATGATATCTATTGCGATAAGTGTGACGACTATAGTTTATATAAGATTCGCAACTATAAAGCCTTGCGAAGAATTATATGAATGCATGTTATTTACTTTACGCAACTCTTTCATTTTTATCTGATATTGGTTTCCTTTTTTGCGGAATACGGCGGACACTTATGTGATACGCGCGTACTTTGAAGAAATTTTTAGATAATAATAAAGCATTAACTTTTTATTTTTATGATCAGATGCACGCGTTGGAATTTAAATAAATATCCCTTGGATATGAATGAGTAAAGTCTAAATAGACTTTAAATTAGCGTTGCCTTCTAATATTTTCGTCTCAACTGTCGTGCCGCGTCAGTTTTTATGGTTTATTAGTTAGTAGAAAATACTGTAAAAATTGTGTGCATTGCCTATAATTTTCAAAAAATTGTATATAATGTATGTATATAAGCATTGAGACTAATAATGATTCTTGTAAATAAATGACTATGTTATTTAAATTATAAGAGCAAGCTTACCAAGCTTTTCTAGATTGCTACACGATGGATTAAAATTATGGATTTATACATGGCTGCGTGAAAATAAGTGATAAATTAATATCATTTAACATCTTTTTTTTTTTAGAAATAAAAACGGGATAAGAATGCAAAACATTCATGTGCAATAACAGACAAAAATAATATCCATATAAATACTTAATAAGTGCGTATATATTCAAGATGCTTTGTTTTAAAAGTAATGTTGTCATTTATTATTCAAGAAATAGTTATTATCAAAACATGAACTATTTTGTTAAATAATACGAAGCCGTTGAATTTCAATTGCATGAAATTACACAAATGAAAAAATTTGATAGCAACTATACTAGTTTTTAAAGTGACAGATTCAATAATTTTACAATTGGTATGAATTTTCTCTTTTCTGATAAACTAATAGCATACGAAAAATTAAAAAAATTATTTACTCAAATACAAAGTATTGTATTTGCATTGCCGGGTCAAGACGGAAAATATGTACTTAGTACATACACACGTATTTATTGCATTAATATATTTAGTGAAACTTAATAGACTATAGGAACTTCGAAATAACGAAGATAATAAAATAATCGGGACTGCAGAAGAATGTAACAATTAAATGAAACGACGTTGCTTTAGAAAAAGGAACTTTCCTTAGTAGAACTCTCGTCTCTATTATTTTAGCGTAAGTTAAACTCTGTAATGTTGGTTACAACCGCAATTTTGCGTGGTAAAGTGTTCAATTGGCGCATTTGTATAGCGGTAGTCGAATAAAAATAGAAACACCGTACACGGTGTTCCCTTCCTTATCTTATCTTATCTATTTCACCTAATACGTGTGTTTTACTTATAAATCGATATCATATTACCGTTAAAATATTTGCTTGCGAATAAAGGTCCGCGTTGAAAAGTATGGACGATGTATATAGGCAAAAGTTTTACAAAATTAATTTACGATATCAATAGATTTCAAAGTGAGATTTATTTTTAAAAGTATCTTTATATAAGAATGAGAGTTGGTAACTGTAATAAATTTTAAAACGACAGTAAAGGGTTGTTTCTTTGTTCCCTTATAAAAGGTAAATTTACTTTTCTATCCAACAATTATCTATATAAAAGTATCTTGCTAATAAAATATTATAAATACATCTGATAAAAAAGATGATTGTTCATCGAAATTTGTCATAGTTCCAGCTCGTACCTAAAAACTAGAAGTTTGTCGTCATTACAGGGATACAATTATCATAATCCAAAGTTCATATCACTATTTACTTTGCATTTTCAAAGTATCACTTTTTACAAACTCAATCATTCATCTCACTTGAAGATCTACTATTTATATGCTTAGTATACAAATAAATTTTCTATAAATAACAATGATGCATGAGAAATGAGTGGATTAACTAACTATAAATGTATGAAGAAAAGTTTTAAAACACAAATATAAAAAAAGAGGAGGATAATTGTTGGCTAAATGAAGAAAAAACTACAAGTGTTTAATATTTTGAAATATTGTCGTTAAATTTAAAATTAATTGAAAGATCATAAACTTGCGCTATAAAAATAGGTATTTATTATATAAGTGTTTAGTATAATTTATATTTTGTTTAAATTATATTAAAATAAAAGATTGTCATTCATTATTTAAACTTTAATATAATTCAGCATTTTTTAATTTTTCTGTGCTAATGGAGTTGATGATATGAACAAAATCACTATTATACTCATTATTTAATGATAATAAAAGTTATTGGATATACTAAATATTTTTACTTAACAAAATTAGAACTTTCGAAAAAAGATACAATTTGATAGAACTTTAGTCCTTAATAGATGAATACTTTTTTTTGACTTAATGAATACAAATTACTTTCATGTTATAAATTTTATATTTTTATTCATATACCTTTCTGATTTATATATTATATGTACAAAAAAATATAATATATATTTTAATTGCACGTATTTCAATTGTGTGCAAAAATTAATATTTTCATGAGCATCTACATTTTCTTAGACACGTAATATTCATTAACGATAAAAAAAATCTAATTAATTATTATTAGATTTTCTTCTTAATGATTAATGTGAAAGCTAATCTAATTATGGAGAATATGTAAGATAATGAAGTTAAAAAGTGCTTTAAAACGTTTATTTAGCTTCTGTAATGCAGTTTATTTACGTATAATAAAATGCTTTTCGTCTAGTATATAAAACAAATTTGTTTCATTACTGGAATGTACTTAGTTCTACGCAATTTAATTATTTTCTTTTAATTCCAACTGCGATAGTTGCCACACTTATGCGGGTAATACCGAGAAAATTGTTTCATTTTTACAATAAGCAGAAAAAGATGCGATCAAAGTATATCAACACATTTAAGTTAGGAATTTTTTACAGTCTTCCCTTCTCATCACTCACGTGCACACGTGCAAAAATCCCGAAACACGCGTTTCTTTTCTTTCCAAATCTGCATCTCTATGCGACAGGAGAGAAAGGAGTGAAAAGGGCTCGAGGAGAAGAATAAAACGGGGGGGGGCAAAAATATGGAAATGGCGCGAGGTCGAAAGAAGGTACGAAAAAAGCGATAAAAGTATAACGTGAGAATACCGTCGGGCCGCTGTGTTACACACGTTTAACGCCAAGTAAGATAAATTAAATATAATTCGGAAGCTGTCTTGAGAATCTCGTCAGTGGATAATTTTTTTTGTGCGCTTTATCGTGGCTCTCTTCCTTTATAAATTAGCCTCGGTACATTACCGTTGTATATTTGACATTTTGTGCTGATTACCTCTGACAAATCATGGAGTATTCGAATGTTTGCATTCACGACGAATGACATTTTTATGAGCGAACGATGTTCCAGGTGAAGATTTATTAATTTGCGTGTTAAATAAGTGCAGGTACTGATCACTGCTTATTAATTAAAAAAAAAACTATTCGATTGCATTGGTCGTAAAAATAGTAAAATCATGTCTTGAGAAGAAAAATCAATAAAAATCACTCTAGTATTCCGATTAAGATTTGATATGATAATAAAGGTTGAATTGTAGCAACAATGAAAATTAATCGAATGAATGATTGTATACTATCATTAATAGATAGCTCAATTGAATAATAATGCAACTTATGAAATAAAAACATTTATTATTTTAATTATAATAGTGTTACAGTGTATCGTAATATGCATATTAAATCGAAAATATTGTGCTAAGAAGATAATGAACATTTTACTCTTTCTTTGAAGTAATTTTTTCAGATTAACAATCACCGATTCTAAGTACAACTAGTTATAAGAAAATGCACTATGCAAATCTTTCATTTCCTTCCGTCATTGCACAAGCTTCTTTCCTATTTAAAGTAATCGCAATGAAAGTACGAAGGAAATGGAATAAGTTTGTCGCCACTTTTAAAAGACCAGGCCACCCTTGATTTGCGAATTAAATTCAGTCGATCGATACGTGCCGATGAATTCACTAGATCTCTTATAACAGATAAATTTGTGCGTGCGTGCGTGCGTGCGTGCATGTGTGCGTGCACCCATTAGAGTGTAGTTTGGAATCGCTGCTGCCTTTGCATCGTGAAAAATCATCGAAAATCAATTTCTAAACGAGATGAGCTTTAAGATACGGAAAATCACCGGATGCCACCGCTTATATTGCCTGGGCAATCATCGAATTACGTTTCATTCATCGATTTTTCCAGACAGGACCAGACCAAATTTATGTGTGAAACTAGTGGCTAGTAAAGATTATCTGGTTACCGATGTATGCATTTTGTGCTTTGCTAAATTTTGATCGTGTAAATAAGAAATATAATAAATTAGTTGATTATCGCATTGTTATTTATAATTGTTTATGTTAATGCTAACCTAGCATTATACAGTTTGTATTATCTGTCTGTGCGTAATGTGTTTACATTTACATATTTACATTTGTGTTTTTCAGTATTCAGGCTGTTTTCAGGCTGTTCTTAAAATAAATTAAAAAAAAAATTTGTACAATTGGCTATTAAATTTTATAATATTTTTCAAAATATTTCTTACATACATTGAGAATACATTGAGATAATTGATTTTAAATATGAGAAATAACTAATATACAAATAATAACGTTCTTATCGACAATGAATTAATTCATTATCCTTTGGCTTAGAATTTTCTGCAATAAAAATCCAAAAAATGTCTCAGCTAGATAAGATTTAAAATAAAATCATTATGAATATTGTTGTGAAATATACGATTGAAAATACAAATATTTTTCATTTTTCATATCGAGCTTGGATAAAAAATTGCAATAGCAACGAAATCCTTTAACCTAATATTTATAATAAACGATCCCGTACGAATGTATTTATCAGACATTTACTGAACGTATCTATCAGTATTTATCAAAATTGATTAATACTTTGGAACATTCTCTGAAACTGGGCATGAAAATGTAAAATCACGTAACTGGTTGTTGGAAATAGCAGTATGAAACTGGTGACTCGCGTGTGCTTGGACATTTTTTCTTTAAACTACCAGATTCATGTAATGTTCGTGGCATTTCATAGCTCTAAGCTCTGCCCCGCATGTAAAGACACCATTGTCATGAAAAACGTAACAGTACAAATGATCAACGAACTTTCTCGAAGCGCCAGGGACTTCTATTCTCGAAACAACCTTAACTTACAATTTGGAGAAAAAAAATGGGTGCGAGGAGATAACGAGGAGTGCATTGGTGCACGTACTTGTTGCAGATGTACGTGCGCGAGTTGTCCAAGCGTTACGCCTTCGCGACTAAATAACAGTAAAAATAAATAAACCATCCAGTCATGGACGTTTTTCAAAATCAGTTTCGCGCACTTTCGCTTTCGGCGCACATCGGCACGCGTTTTGTCTTGCTAGTTTTTTTTCGAAAACGCTCGTGCGCGACCATATGTGAAATTAGAATTGCTCGTTTCCGTGCTCCGTCGTGCCTTGATTTTTTATTTTCGGAATCGCTCGGTACTTCTTTGCGAGTTACCGTAACGATGCGACATCTTCATCAGGCGCAGTCGCAATCTCTTTTTTTGAAATGTGCCCACACCATTGGTTTCCTCTTGAATCTCATATCTTGGACTTGTTTTTAACGTGGACTCGTCTTTTCTCACAACTTGTCGTTTAACTGCACCAAGTGCAAATGCTTATCTATTTGGGCCACATTTACTGGTTAAATAATGTTTCGCCCGTTCTTTTTTCTCGAGCTGCTACTTGCTGGAATACGCTCTCGTTGCGCAAATAATTAAGGCAATTTTCTTATGGCTAATATACATAATTGCGATCCGATTCTCACGATTTTCTCGCACTCAAGATATTCATAAGCTTTGTGCTTGTCGTACATTTTGCGTTATGCATAATGGATTGGGCAAGCTCAGGGCCCATAGTGCTCAATACATGGATATATAAATATCGACATATCAAGCAGTCAATATGCACTAAAAACTTGAGGGGCTCTAATGCTTATGTGCTTCCAACAGCCTCCGCGCTCCCTGTACAACCACATAAGCAAGTGGATCATTAAGCATAAAAATGTAATAAAAGTAATTTCGTAACGTCGAATTCGGATGCAAAATTCGTAATGGCTAAGTAGATAAATAAGCTCAACGTTGCTTCTTCACTTCTTCGATCGAGATAAACGGCGCGCTGTTGAAAAATACAATGACATAAACAGTCGTATTGTAAGGCGAGAATTTTCGTAATTACGTGTTTGTTTTATTCTCCCATCCCTCCAGCGAGACGCGCAGTTCATGGATCTGGACGATATTCAGAAAAGATGTAAGAGGAAGTGGCTGTGAAACGAAGGTGCAAGAAATTGTAGAGAAAGGTGAGAAATATAACCGAGTAAATAATACGTAAGTTCTATGCGCATGTGCGAATGAAATCGATTAGGATCTCACCCGATTGGTACTTATATGACGTAATTAGGATCATTAGTTGTAGTTTATAGCCTTACGAGTTTATATATTTTTAATTTGTTATTATTTTTCCATTACAAATGAAATAAGAGATTTTTATTCCTGCTGCTGATAATATAATCGAAAAGTTGGCGAATGTGTGATATTTGAAATATAGGATATTGATATATTCGATTCCGATGTCGGTAGTTATTATAATGCCAATCTAGCCGATGTATATGTTATTATTTATATTATAAATATTCTTTATGATGTAAATATTTAATTATAATTCGATTTCTCGTGATTTGAAGTTATTCGTTTTTAACCCCAACTCCTTGGTGCAGTTTAGAGGACTACACTAATTATTTTATATTGATGATTTTGCAATCTAAACAATTAAGTGAAGGTATTAATAATTAGCCAAAGCTGAGACTTTGATTTTCGTTATATCACCGACCTTTTTACAAAAATTTTTACCTTTTTAGACCGTTTTAAAAAAAATTATAAAATTGATATATTTTGCAATAAATAATTTATGATTAAAAAAATTAATTGTTGTTATAACCGAGTTGATATTTATTGGTTAAAATAATTTGTTAAATAATATATTTTTATATATGAAATATTCCTGACTCTTCGATAGAAATTTAGAAATATTCAAAATTTTCGAATTTAAAATTTATTACAATAAAATTTGTCATTTTTAAATATGATAAATGCTTATAAATTATATATAAATTTTGTATCTTATAAAGTGCATAAAACTAAAATTATATTTGTCTTTTAAAGTTAAATTGAAATATTAATAATAGAATTACTTTTTAAATATCTTAATTTGGAATTTAATAATAGTGAATACAGAAATCATAAAAATTATGGACTGATATTATAATTGTTGAACAATTTGTACAATTTACCTTAAAATTTGTCTATAAACAAGTTCACATGTTCATAGTTAGAAATTAATAAAATAATATTATATTTATAATATTACAAATGTATAAAAAATATAACCGATCCTGCCAGGATTCGAACCTGGAATCTTCTGATCCGTAGTCAGACGCGTTATCCGTTGCGCCACAGGACCGACGTACAATGTTAGAATCAATTTGAAAATATCTACTTATGATTGGCAAAATAAAATTATTACTTATTATTTAATTCTTTTAATAAATAACCTAAATAACTCTTATATTAATTATTTAAATATTAAAAGCAATTCAGATTGATTGAATTTTACATATAACTATTTTATTATGAATTTATTGGTTTTATAAAAAACATTTACAAATTAAAATTTTTTATAATCATTTAACATTGTTTATTATATACAATATAATACATTTAATTTTAAAAATGTACTATAACTAACTAAAAAATATAGTTTCTATTTATGTATACAACTTTTATACATTGCTTATGACAATACCAGTTGCTTGGTTTTGTCAATGCTTGTTAAATATATAGCTTTTGAATAATTCTAGAATTAATATTTTCCTTTAATTTGAGTTTATTTACATCAAACCATAGAGAAAATAATGATTTATGACGTATAGTATATGGACTTTGCATAATGCTAGGACATGAAACAATCTATTCACAGGGAAAAAACTTTTATTATCTATTTCAACCAAGTAAAAAATGTTATATTCTGAATAAAAATTTAAATAATACAAATGCTTATCTATCTTATGGTTCACTAAATGAAAAATTAAATTTAAATGGTTCATTGGAAACATTTGGATTTGTTATTGGTTTTGTAGTTGGCAGTTTATCATCAATTTGAATTCCTTCATTTTTATTTGTCACATTTGCCAAAAAATGTGCTTTCTTCAAAAATGATGATTTTTTCCCCAATTGTTTAGTATCACATGTAATAAATTTTACTACTGACGATGTCTTGCCCAATTTCTTTTCATCTTCTTCCATTTTAGATCTATAATCACCAAAAGTGTTTCTCATCACTTGTCGTTTCTTAATCAATGATGCATTATTACTTTTTAAAACATTTAAACTCTTGGTCAAATTATACATTTGTCTATCTTGGAGTTTCATATCTGTAAGTCCAGCTTGTAATTGCTGAATACACCAACATAATTCAAGTTCAAACTGATCCTCTGCTTCCTGATTAAGGCCACTTGCTGTTTTATGAATGCTTGTATTTAAATATGAAGTGGACATCGAAGTTTCTTGTTTTTCCCGTGATTTAATCTGTTTTGGAGGTGGAACTTTATTACGTGACTATAAAAAAAATCATTTTTATTAATGTTTTACCTAATATATTTTCTTAGTGATAATGTATTTATGTTGAAATAAAAAATTTAAATATGAATCTAATGTAGAATTTTATGTATAAACTTAAGATAAATTTTGACATGTGTAAAAATGCATTTTCAAAATAAATATTTACTCAATTTTCAAATTTCTTAAAAAAATAAAGGAAACATAACCTAGCAAATATACAAGGCAAAATCATTTGTTTAAAAAAAAAAGCAGACTTAAAGTAGCACTTACGAGCCTTAATTTTGTTGTCATGTTAATTTATTATCAATTATTATTCATAATAATAATAAGTAAATAATAATTTAGCAAATGAAAATTAATCCTTTCCGCCTTTTTCTTGGATTGATAAACGCTCACTGAGCATTTTTAAAATGATTTGTAGTATCCACTTGTAATATCTATGAATATATCACCATTTGTATGAAGTATGAACAAATTTGTAAACAAAAGTGCGTGCTCGTTAAACAAAATACATATTCGTATATATAAGTCAATTAACAATAAAAAATATTGAAAGATATAATAAAATCATACTAAAATTAAAACTTAAATGTTTTTGATATTTATTCGCGTCTCGAGACCTTTATTTTTCAAAAAATATTCCATAAAATATAAAATAGGCATCCTCAATTTTTAAATTATCCATTTATATATATATATATATATTATGGCTACATACTGCTATACATTACAATTTTACATAAATAAAATAATATTTGTATTCGCCAGTTTGCAAGTGCAACGAAGATGTCGATGCTCCCACTTCGACATTCTAAAAGAAAGTGTTCAAAGTACGAGAGAATCAGAGAAATAGCTGTTCGCTATAATTTCGATACTCTAAGTGTCATCCAGATTGTTGCTGAATAAAAAGCAGTAATTCTTACTCAATTATCAATAGCGAGATAAAGAGTGTGAACCACGTATACTCAATGGTAAAATCGTGTATAGATAAAATAATATTAAATGTCCGGGTTAAATTCTTAGATAAAGACAGTTATAACTATGAGTTAAATGGGTTAAAAGGCAGAAGAGGCGTATGTTGATGTTAATCTGCTGGATGTAGGAGACGGGCAGAGGTTTTTTAATTAGTTTTGCTTTGTGACGATATCGAGTTGGAACTGATAGTTGACTTCTACTGACACATGTAAAAATAAGACAAATTCTCCTTTCTCAAATTTCATTTGCTTTACATCTTACCTACTTTTTAATTGTTTCTTTGTGAGTTTTTTTTCTCCGCTCTTCAGTTTGGTAAGCAATTTTATGATCAATATAATTTCAGTGAATCATTGAGAATATTAGAATTCGTTAAATAATTTAATTTATATATGTGCATCAGCTTATGCTCTTAATTTTGCCGCGATTTCAAAAGAGTATAATGCCATTTACAGAAGACTAACTTACTTTGAAATTTTATTTAACCGTATTTTAAATGAAATAAGGTACTAGCAGAACCATAATTTTTTAAGAGCTAAATTTTTATTATATTTAAAATAAGTTATGAATTCGATCGTTTTTTAATACGAATAATTGTTCTTCTATTTATAATATTTTAACCTTATTATATTTATAATTGTTCTTATTAATGGTGACGAAGAACAATTTCATCCATGATGAATTGTTTTCGATACTGTATTTTCTCTTTGGATAACCTATTTTAAACAAATTTGCAAATATATTATATTTGCAAATAAGATTATATTTATGCTTTATATTATTTTCATTTATTTATATTCGTAGCAGTTCTAGACAATAAATTTTATACATAATTTATTAGCTTTTGTTTTAGAATATCGTAAATATTTTATGCTATACTATAATATAATATATATTTCAAATAAACTGATTGATTTATTAATAGTTAAAATTTATCTGAAGATTTCTGCTCTTCATTTTGAAAAATGCTATACTATCCGCTTAAATTGTGTATATATTTGTCTAAGTACATTCATTAGATTAATATTACCAAGAAAGTTTTATTTATTCTAATTTGATATACATTCAACATAAAGCTTTATATTATTTATAATCTAAAGCTCTAAATCTAAATCTAAAAGTTTGTGGACACTATGGGAGAGATAATCAGTGAAAAATTTGTAACATAGAATAATAGGGGATAATTCCAAGTCGATCTCAATCAAAAATCGAGAGAGAGCTCTATCAATATTTGCAGCCTCAAAAATTAAGAAGGAAGAGCTGCCTGATTAATACTTGCACAAACTAAAACATATATTGTTACACTTGTACTTAAGTTTAACTAACAAATAAAATATAAATGAACAAAATTTAATATAAAGGTGAATAGAACAGAAAAATAATGATAGATAGTAACCATATTAAATAGAAATAAAGTTTTTATTAAATGGAATATTATTAAATGTATTCAATCCAAATAATGATTTTTTATCAAAATAATATATAAATTATATAATTATTATTAAAATTATATAAAATATATAATTTAAATAGATTAATATATTAAATGTTATCCTTATCAATCATTAACAATTTATAAATATTTTATATTTTATAAACACTATATATATATCATAATCAATTATCATAATTAATATTTAAGAACTAAAAATATTTATTTTCATAACTATTTTTTGCCAATAATAATATTTTAATACTAAAAGTAAAATAAAATATTATATGTTAACAACTATAATATTAAAAGTATAAAATCGAAACTCATTGAAGTATTTGATTATATAAGCTTCAACATAAGCTTATTAGTCATAGTTGATTAAAAAGATATTCTTTTTTTATTGAGAATACTATTTGTGTAATTTTAATTTTCTACTTATCGAATTTAAATAATACCGATATCAATAATTAGAATTTGATTCTCATTCCAACGCGAAAGTTAAGCAGTTAGGATTTGCAAATGTTAATACTTGATAGACATCCAACTCAAGAAAAATTTTTCAGTGATTTAATTTAAATTTCATTATTATATTTATTTGTAAATTATCTTTGGATATACGTTAAGTTCTAAATAAAAAGCAACAAATAGTAAACACGTGTCTTATAGACCTTAAAATAATTTCCCATATAGTTGTAATTGAGTAATATATACAAATGTTTCACAATTACTTATATTTTCCATAATTACACGATGTAATTTAGAAGAAAGTAATTTAGAGTATATCAGACAAATTTTTTATTAGGGCAGACGGTTTATTTAAAGCAAGTAAAAAAATTGTTCTCTAATATTAATGTCCACAAAAAACTTTCCAATTTGCTGTTCACAAAAAAAACTGAAATGTTTTATAAATATTTTATGTATTCCTATTTTAGTATATATTATAAATACAGTATGCATTTATAAGTCAATGTATGGATGCATATATATAAATTTATGTATAAATAATTATAAAAAATTCCTTTTCATTCCCCTTCATATTTAAAGAATTTATTTTTATTAAATAATACAATTACAGTTTTTTACAAATATAAAAAAAATAACAAAGAAACAATTAGGAATTATGTTAGGAATTATTTATTACTTGGACAACTAACTCCTTGATAATCTGCTTAAAATTAATTTTTATTTTAATTAATTTATACAATTTATGATAGACTAAATGTCATTTTGTTATGTCAATGTTAATTTAGAATTGTTAAATTTTTCAAATATTTTCGATAATAAATATAAATATTAATTATTAATAAGAGCTTGTAAATAATATTTGTTTATTTTAAATTCTAAATATTAAAATCTAATTATTAAATTAACTAAAGTTTAAATTTTAACATTTAATTAAATTCTATACTTTTCATTAAAATAATAAAATTCATATGTATATAAATAATATAAACTAATATGAGTAAGTTTTTTATTCGCTTTAAATGTCAGAAATCAATAAAAAATAATTTATTATATTATTTATTATAATATCATCAATTTATTATATTATAAGTATTATTATTATCATTATTATTATTATTATTATTATTATTATTATTATTATTATTATTATTATTATTATTATTATTATTATTAATAATAATATTATATATTATTCTTATACATAAATAAAGCAGTTTCAATATTAAATTTATATGCAGTATAGTATCAAATATTGTATTAATTACGACAATTAATTGCACAAATCGCGAGTAACATACATATAGCAACAAATATTTTCATAATTGATATATTGAATTTGACGTACAAACAATTATACAACTATTCAACTATTATTTATATTATACATTTAGTATTTGAATTACGTAAAAGTTAACAAAGAACACTTAATCTTTTATAAAATGTATATCTTTCTGAGATCTTGATGCAAGAATTCTTATAATCTTATCTATAATATTCAGTTTAATATTTCTAGTCACATTTTGTTAAGTTTAATTAAGTTTAATTTAGATATATTTAAGTTTTCTTTCTTTGGTTCTTTTTTCTTTTTCTTTTTCCTCTATCATTTTAAATTCATTGATTTTTTTGTTTACACATATTTTCATCATTATATTTTTAATTTAATTTTAAGTATATAATAAATTGAATCTATTATCTTTCCTTCAATTTAATCAAGCTTTTAAAATTATATTATTTTTTATACAAAAATATAATAAATATCAATAATTAAGAATATTATTTTAGATTGATAACGATTAACAATAATTAAATTACCGCATACCGATTAACATATATATTATTATCAAGATTAAAGAAATGTGTATATAATATTAATTATCATTGAAGATCAAGTTTATATTATCGAAAATTTAAGTATTTAAAAAATAAAGATGACTGAAAAGATCGATGATAAATACAATCAATTATGCAGAGCATAGATTAATTCTTTATGAAATATTTAACACAATAGTAGTGCATCTTAATTATATTTGATTTTATAAGTAATTTTATATCAGTAATGAAACTTTATTTTAAATAAATAAAATATAATGTAATAATAAAAGTATAATACTATATTTACTTGTATATATTAAATGATTTTTTAATTATTCTTTAGTAATTAGTTTTATATATACAAGGTTTCTATGTAAAATTTAGTTGTTTTACCAGATTATTAAAGTTCCGAAATTGCATTAAAATTGAACTTTATATAAATTCTTAAAATAAATTCTAAATTCTAAATAATAATAATAATAATATAAATTCTCAATGCATATATAAATTAATTATAACATATAAAAAAAGAAAATAATGTATTATAAATTTAGATTATGTATTGCGTATTGTATTATATTAAAAAAATGATATATCTGAGTTAAATAAGAAAAATAATGCGTGTAAATGAACGAGAAGGTGTTTACATAATATCAATGTGTTATTTACTAAATTGAAAAATAGAACAAACGAGTATATATTGTTGAATAATAAAATTAGAAGCATTCGATGCTCCGTTACATATATTTTTGGCACTACAACATTAATCAATATCTTGTACGCATTTTTTAAATATAAAAATTGATAAAAAGTACAAATATAAAAAATATATTTATTCAATTATTATTCATATTTTTTTGTGTGAAAGAAATATTGGAATTATTGCAGTGGAATGAAATATTGGAATTATTGCAGTTCAATAATACTTTAAAAATAACTCTAAAATATACATTCTATAAAAGAAATTCGATTAACAGTATTATCATTTCACTAAAACAAGTAATTCATAGTTATACGTATGTAAATTATATTTATGTACTTTTGCATATTGTTTTAAAAAGTATTTAAAATTTGGTATACTTTATTAAAATCTCAATAATATATACATTTAGTTAATGGAATTTAAATTCTTTAAAAATTTAAATAAATTTATTTCATATAAAATTGAACATTACCTTTATATATATACGTAAACGTACGTGGTAAATTAATAAAATCATATTAAAAATGAAATATAATATGATTTTATATAATTTGTGACAAAGTTATATTGATATAATAGATAAGAATTAATATAATAAAAATTGCGTTTTATAATAGTAGGTATAATTATTTCAATTTATATAAGCTGATTTTATTATTAATTTTGTTAAATTAAACTAAATCATTAACATTTTATTGCATATGTCCTAACTTTTACGTACAACTTCGATGCGTATCTTTACTAAAAAGAATAGTTTTGTTTAAGTACTTGTAAAATCATCGTTTAAGTTAAATTAAACACATTTTTCATAAACAAATGCTCGTGAAAATTGTAAAAGCAAAAATTTATAAGCCCTCTCTCATAATTGTATATTTTTGAGTTTGAAAGCACAAGTGCTTTGCGCATTACCTCATCCATACACAACGGAACTAATTTCACATTTACAGGATAGCGTTAAGTACTGTTATTATTATACTATATTAAATTGAGATTATTGAAGAGATATAAACGCAGAAATAATTAAATTGAGCGTCAGTGTACGAGGCTTCACCGTTCGGTCCGGTGATTGGATTTTTTTTTATTTTGCACCTCATATTTCGCTAGTGGCAGCACATTTGCAGAAGACTGACTCCAGCTTTACCAATAATGGCTCTATATTTGCGGTGAGTAGAATATTTTTGAAGTGAATAAATCGATTTCTAAATAAGCATTAGATCCACTTATTGTTATCACCTCAAAAATTGCCTCGTAAATTTTTATTTTTGCGCTTTACATTGTTTATAGCGGGTTTTTTAAAATGTTACACATCACAAATTTAGGGTTAGAGTTTATTCACACTCTTATTTTTTTGTACAAGCACTCAACATCTGACACGTCATATACCGGTATCTATCAATAATCATGTAATTAATTGAACTGCATTATCAATTTTATTATTGCATTTATTAACGATGATTGAACATTCATTATACATTAGATATTTTCACAAGCTTATCATTACTTTGTTCATTGTTTAAAATTTTACGAAATGCCCTTGGTTAATTCACGTAGCGGTAATTGATATTCATTTATTAAATTCGTAAGTGAACAATAAGGTCCTAAATAAAAAAAACATGAATTAAATATGTTTTGTTAGATAAAATGTATTTTTATAGGCTGGGCATTGTAATATTCTTTGTTTCCATGGTTGGAGGAGTTCCCAGGGAAAATTTTAAAACATGCGAGCAAAGCAGCTTTTGTAGGTAAGAAACATAAATGGTTAATAACAAAACACCGTTTCATAGTAATTATTGACTGTGTATATTTTCCATATATATATTTGAGATCTTTGTTGTGATAATATTATACAGTCATTGTGTTCTAATGTTGAAGAAGCGAATTAAACTTTAATAAATATATCAGAAAAAAGTAATTTTAAATTTATCAAATATTCTACTGCTTGTAATCACAAAACACATTTAATTGTTTAAATTTAATTATTTAATTATTGTATTATTTTAGTATTATGTAAGAAATGTAATCTATATTATCAAGATAAATGTAATGTAAATGATAATAATTATTCATTCAGAATAATAAATTCCTTTCAATTAATTAAAAATGAATCAAAACACTTTTAATCGTATTATATGTATATCCTAAATGTTAAAACAAACTATATGTATAATTATACAATGTATAAATTTTCAAATAACAAAGATATTTTTGTAAAAAGTACATTAAATAAAATATAAAACAAAGATTCATATATGCTTACTTCTTTTTATTTACATTTAAGGCGATGCCGGAAAGTTGAGCATGGAAAAACTGCTTATGATCTTTTGTTAGACACAGCTGCTCAGAATGAGTCAACTTTACATGTTGAACTATACAATAAAGATACAGGAGTATATTACAAAGTTGAATTTACAGCATTGAAGAATGATTTATTCCGACTGCACATTAATGAAAAATCTCCATTGCATCCAAGATATGAAGTAGAATATGCCTTACAACACCATCCTGAAGTTTCTCAATTGATTGTTATTGAAAAAACGGCAACCCATATTACTGTTGCAAATGGGCAAAACAAAGCTATACTTTATGCCAGTCCTTTTAAAATTGATTTATATTCCAAAAATCAATTAGTTATTTCAGCTAATGCTAGAGGTCTCATGAGATTTGAACATTTACGTCATAAGCCAGAACCGTATGTCAGAGGCAGTTTTATAACTTCTATTGTATAAAATATTATATATATATATATATATATATAATTTCATATTCTATTCATTTTAATATTTTTTTATAATATCTAAAATTATTTTTACAATATACATTGAAAGTATTACCTTTTAAACTTAAATTGCCAAAATTTATTGATGATTATTTTTAGTTGAAATTTTTTAATTCACTTAAGTTATCTTTGAATTCTTTTATGAAATATTAAATATATATATTTTTTTTTAGCTTTATAAAAATGACTTATTTTTTATTTTGAATAGTAAACCAGAACAGCAAGAGCATACGGATCAATCAGAACAAGCAGATCAATCAAAGCAAGCAGAACAACTTGATCAGCCAGATCAAACAATTCAACAAAATCAAGAGAATGCAAATGTAGAAAATGTTGAACATAATGATTCAGGATTCCCAGGTGATGGAGCAGAAAATGATCCTGGAGCATGGGAAGAAAATTTCAAAAATCATCACGATAATAAACCCTATGGACCAGAGGCAGTTGCATTGGATTTTAGCTTTCCAGGTGCTGAACACGTCTATGGAATTCCTGAACATGCTGATTCCTTTGCTTTGAAATCAACAAAACAGTCAGAGCCATACAGATTATATAATTTAGATGTGTTTGAATATGAAATTAACGAGAGAATGTCACTTTATGGTGCTGTACCAGTACTTTATGCGCATGGGTAACAAAAAAATTTGGTTTATTTCAATAAAGACCTCAACTTTTGATATGTTAAACTTAATTCTCTTATAATATAATTTTCAGGAAAAAAGTAACGTCAGGAATCTTTTGGCATAATGCAGCAGAAACTTGGATCGATGTTGTCTCTAGTGCGGACAACAATGTAGTTGAAAGCATTGTAAATTTTGTTTCTGGAACTGCAAAAAAGTCTCAAGTAGATACACACTTTATGTCGGAATCTGGAGTTATCGATGTTTTCTTTTTACTTGGACCTGGGCCAATGGATACTTTTCAACAATATACTCAATTAACAGGAACTGCACATTTACCACCAGCAAGTTTATTTTTTTTAATTTATATGATAAATTACAATTACAAATTACAATTAAATATGATCTACAAAAATACGTTAAATGTTTAATTTAAAAATTCTATTAACTAATGATGTCAATTTGCATTGTATTAAGCCTTATCTTAACTTCAATTTATTATTCATTTTTCCATCAAGATTTTTTCACTGGCTTACCATCAGTCTCGTTGGAACTATAATGATCAAGATGACGTGCAGCAAATATCTGACAACTATGATAGATATGACTTGCCGCTTGATGTAATGTGGCTGGATATTGAGTATACGGATGGTAAAAAATACTTTACATGGGATGAGAGGAAATTCCCGAATCCTTTGGATATGGTAAAGAATCTAACATCGAAAGGTCGTAAACTTGTGGTTATCATCGATCCACATATTAAACGTGACAGCAATTACTTTTTGCATAACGACGCCACCGACAATGGATATTATGTTAAACATAGAGATGGAAAAGATTACGAGGGATGGTGTTGGCCTGGTGCGTCATCTTATCTTGACTTCTTTAATCCTCAGGTTTGTCTACACGAATAGAAAATTATATTATAATAGGTTAGAGTTGATATATTTATGTGAAACATTTTTATAATTTACTGTAATTTAAAATTATATTTTTTATATTTATTGTATTTATTTGCCATGATATCTTAATTGTAGCCTTTATGTTTAATGATATAATTCGAAGGGTCATAAATTTCCAAATAACTTTCTAAACAGGGAGTATAAATATTTACTTTTTATAACATTTTTTATACATGTAAAATATGTATCCAATCAATGAGTTACGTAAACACAATATTAAATTTATGAAAAAATTAAAGATAGTTAATTGAATACATTTTATAAAAGTAAAAATACAAATTTTTGAAACTCAGTTCTTTTTAAATGTTTTTGTTTTATAAAATATAGGTGATTAACCTTAAATTGCATAATGACAGAATCTAAGAAATCAAGGATACTTCATTAATAGTTTTGATATATATCAATCGGAATAATAATACAAAATAAGTAAATCATTTAATTGTATATGTACTTTACAACTTATATTTGTTATATTGATGTATATTAGTTTTTACCATAGCATTGTAAAAAAAAGTAGTGGTATTTGTAAAAAATGAAAAAGATTTATATTTAGAATATTTCATTGTTTTTGTACACGTCGATTACGCAAATTATGCAATTAAATGGTGAAAAATAAAGGATTGTGGGGATTTTAATTCAGTACACGCTAATCTAAATTGTTTGGATATACTATAAGCATAAATTATTAACTGTAAGCTAGTATAATTACTTAAGCTAATTTCATGATTATCTTTGAATGCAGGTTGAAGTTGAAAGACATTCTAAGTTCGCTCTTAAATAGACTGAATATGATTCGCAGATTAGATTTTTTGTCTTTTCAATATGGATTATTTAGATTCATTCATTCGTGCTTTTGCATTTATTTCTTATAATGTATAATTATATGTACAGTAAATATTTACAGTATAGCAGTTAATTACATGTAACGATCGGAATGCGAATTTCTAAAGTGCTTTTATTATCTTGTCGCTTCCATTAAAGCTCTTATCTATCTTTCCCTTCTCTCAGATTTCTTTGCCGGTTATTCTATTTCAAAAGCTAATATCGTGATTCTTCCATTTCTTCTTTTTGTTCGGTATCAGCTATGAGGAGCACGAAGTTCATAATATTAATACAACATAATAATAATCTAATTAGTCTAATCCGCACCCACGCAAATTTTTAACTTAAAAACTTAAAATTGATTTCACATTTTTATTGTGTAATCAAAATAATTAGTTATATATATATA